>JAGFPH010012016.1:0-32079 GCA_018207615.1 Philaenus spumarius | reverse complement strand
TATTGGAGTGACAGTAACCCTCACTGGATGGTTAAAGCCCACACCCAACGCCCACAAAAATTTAACGTTTGGGCAGGAATTTTGGGAGAAATTATTGTTGGGCCTTTTTTATAGAAGGGAATTTGAACGGAGTGAAATACTTGGAAATGTTACAAGAACACGTTGTTCCAGTGATAATGAGATGCCTTCAAGGTGCCTTCAACCCAGTATTTCAACAAGATGGTGCTCCACCCCACTACAACGTTGATGTTCGAACGTTCCTTGACCAACAGTATCTAGAAAATTGGATTGGTCGACTTGGTGCAATAAAGTAGCCACCTCGCTCACCCGACCTTACATCACTTGATTTTTTTTTGGAGGTTTCTGAAAAATAACGTTTATGAGAGAAAATCACAAAACCTTAATGACTTAAGAATAAAAATTGAAAATGCTTGCCAGCTAATTACACCGGAAATGTTACAAAATGTAGAACAAGCTTTTGAGTCCAGACTCTATTTCTGCCAAGAAGTAAATAGTAGCCATTTCAAGAACTTAATCTGAGCTAAAAAAAAACAAGATAAGGCTCTTAGAATTTTCCAACATAGAGCAGTTTGTAGGTTAACATTCACAATTCGATTGGTCGCTATGTTGGGTAGGATGAACTTAAAGACCTCTAGTTTGCGCCATTATTCTTATTTTTAAAAGACCTTTAAAATGAGGTATCACTCAATAGGGGTTGCTATTTAAAATTCTTGACTTAGCCTACCCCCAAACTAGGGAGTTGGGGTTGAAAATTTTGATACTTCAAAAAACTCTTCCTTTGGTTATATAAACTTTCCCCAGAGCAAATCTGTCTTTTAAGAAAAAATAATAGGGGGTGGGACTTTTGGGTATTATACTATGTATTTCTTACGGGGATTTTTAGTAACTTTGACATTCCCAAAACCCCCTAAAATTTCGAATTTTTGGAAAACTTTTCTTAGCGAACACCTACGGCCCTAGAGGAAGCTACATACCAAATTTCATTCCAATCCGTCAGGTAGTTTTTGAGATTTCGTGATGAGCGAGTCAGTGAGTGATATTTGGATTTTATATAATACTAGTGGACCCGGCAATGCTTCGCTATTGCTTTATTTAATTTTAAGGGTAGTTATCAAATTTCATTCTTTTGACTTAAGTTATTGAATTGCAAATGGTGTTTATGTCAACAATTTATATAAACAATATTTTAAACAGCATATGTGTAAGTAAACAGATATGTAACAACCGATGTTTGAATTGAATTATAATACAGTAAGCATTTTTCGTTGATTTTTGTTTGTGTTGTTTGGCAATCTAACCTAAAAAAGCTGTTTTGGTTTTTGAAGAATAATAACCCGATTATAAATTAGAGAAATTGGTTGCAAATAAAAGTGTTTTGGTTCATTGTAGGCCTAACCTAAAATTATGTTCAGTTTTTGATCCATAACAGTTGTTTTATTTATAACTAGCTGCCCGATCCGGCTTTGCTCGGATAGATAAATCAAAGTTAAATGTATAAATAATATATATTATTAATACGCTACATGGAAACTTTGCAAACAATAAGGCTTTTTTGTTTTAAGATTTACCCCCACATATTATACATTAAAACACGCGTCTGTGCATGCAGATGTGCAAACTCGCTTTAGATTTTTAATTTAGGCAATATAACTAAAAAAATCGCGAAAAACTGCTTTGACTACTGTATTTGTTTTAATTTCAAATTCAAAAGCCCAACTGTTTTGTTTGTTTTTATATAACAACTAGCTGACCCGGCAATGCTTTGCTATTGCTTAATTTGAAACTTTGAAAGCCTGTAATTCGTATCTCTGAGGATCGATGTAAATTATAATGGGATTCTGCTCATTGCTTGATTTACCTAACCTAAAATTATATTCATTTTTTGACCCAAATCAGTTGTTGATCAAAATCAGCTGTTGATCAAAATCAGCTGTTTTAAGCTTTTGATACGAACAGCTGTTTCTGATAAAATCAAAAGAAATATTTCTTCTTCTTCCTTAAGATTGACCTTCCATAAGATTAACATTGAAACTTTGAGGGCCACTGGGGCGTAGCCCTAGTGTCCTACGACTTTGGTAAATGGCCTAAAACCTTCCCAGGGTTAACCTGTGTTACTATGCAAAATTTCAAAGCAATCTGATGGACTGTTTGGTAACGCATAAAGGACAAACATACAGACAAACGTACAAACATACATTGAATTTTATATATATAGATAATATTTAACAACCGATGTTTAAATTGAATTATAATATAGTAGGCCTAAGCATGTTTTATTGAGTTTTTTTTGTGTTTGCTTTGTCAATCTAATCTAAAAAGCTATTGGTTTTGAAGAATAATAAACTGATTATAAATTTGCTAAAGTTGCTATGGTAATGAATGTATAAACAAACATGTGTTACTAAGCATTTTATACGAACAGCTGTTTTTGAGCGCTATGGTCTTGAGTCCATACAAAAGAGGCTGTTTAGATTTTTCCAAATTTGAAACTTTTTCGGGAAACTTTTCAAATTTTTCTTTATATAAAAACCTAGTTCGGACTATTACGAACATTTTAAAACAAAAAATTGCCAAATTGGTCCAGCAGTTCTCAATTGATGCGATTTCAAAGAAACAGCAATTCATTTTACTTTCTCACTATACTATAGTATAGAGAAAGTATAGTGATCGCAAAAAAAATCGATGTTGAGATTTTTGTGGAAATATCCGTTTTGGGACCCCCTGAGTGCAAAAAAGTGGTTTTTACAAAATGTCTGTCTGTATGTCTGTATGTATGTATGTCTGTATGTCTGTATGTATGTATGTCTGTATGTAGACAAGGCTAGAGAGAAAACTATTCTATCGATTTCAACCAAATTTGCACCAGATATGTCCAGTACGCCTGTATAGATGCACGAAAAAGGGTTTTGAACAATTTTGAAAAACAACCCCCTTTTTGGCCAAAAAACCCCCAAAAATACAGTTATTATTTTTTTATAAAAAAACGGCTCTAACGATTTTGATAAAATTAGGCTTATTTGTAGCCTTTAATGTGCCCTACCATATACAAAAACCCGCATCTTTCTAAAAATTCTCGTTTAGCTAATAATAATAACTGTTTTTGGGGGTTTTTTGGCCATAAAGCGGGTTGTTTTAAAAAAAATTTCAAAACCATTTTTCGTGCATCTATGAAGACCTAATTGACGTGTTTGGTGCAAATGTTTTCAAAATCTATCGAATAGTTTTCTCTCTAGATAATAATAATAATAATAATATTTATTAGTTAATCTCCAACTTTAATAAAATACTCTCCTACCCCTCCCTACAAGTCACAGTGAATCTGTTTAGTAATTTAAATGTATTTGTGAGAAAGTATGTGCCAGTTCCTGGTACCGTTTATCTATTATATAGATAGATTGTAAATGACTAAAAAAGAAAGCATTCTATAGCGTAGACGATTGAGAATTGAACAGTGGAATTAATTATGTTAAATTTTGAACAGTAGCCTACGGTATTAACAATTAAATTGTCAATTTCCTGCTTTCTATAAACCTAAGGTGACAATGTGTTTTCCATACGAGCAATTATTGTTTAATAACAGTAAAGAAAAGATATACTATTATCTTTGATTATGGACCATCAAGGTATAAAATAATTAAGGTTCAATAGTCAAAGCTATTATTTATCAACTACGTCAGAACCACCTAGCGGCAAAATTGAGAAATAATGGTACTATTTCTTACTGCTACCGCTAGAATTCGTAAGCGGGTTTGAAATTTACAATACTGTAATCCTTTTGCAGACTTCGAAAGGATTGTCCCGACAATTAATTATTGCATTTTCCTACAAGAATGATAATTATTGCATTTCACACGAGTGGGAGCATGTTGAAACAATCAAAGAAATTAACGATTTTAAAATGTCGGGTTTTGGCCTATTTCGAAGTAAAACTGGGAAACAATAAATCTTAATATACTAATTCGATTGATAATAAACCTCATTTATTTAAAAACTTGCTGGCAGGGGCGTAGTCAGGGAGGGGCAGGGGGGGGCCTTGGCCCCCCCCTAAAGCCAGATATTTTTAGACAATTTTATTATTTTACAAAAATAGACGCGCCATTGATCGTAATAATAAAATAATATACTGAGGTGAAATACACAATAATTTGACTTTCTACGAACGAGATAAAAACTGGAGAGAGCTCACGAGGGTAGACCGCATGGGGAACAAATAATAAAGTATTCCAATGCGAAGAAACGCTTTTTTCTAAAATTACTGATTTTCGAGAAAGTATATCTCATTAACAGTTACAGATATCAAAAATACAATAGGTATGAAAAATGTAAATAATTTTATCAGCTTTAATTTTGTACATGTATATATTTTTTGTCGGACCAACCCCTACTGAGATATAGGCAAAAAATCAATAAATTGTACCTTTAACCCCCTCTCCCCCCCTCTTCCGCCATCCCTAGGGTCAAGGGCTTTTAATACGTTATACTACTAGGTACCCCAAACAATATACCATAGTTAGTCTTTCCGCTTATTGACTTTCCTTCTAGACCCCCATTTTGGGCATTCGTTGACTAGGCTATTAGCCTTGTCCTTTTGAGACGATTACTCCGCTTATATTATTATAGAGACGAAATTATTGATACATTAATAGATAGATTAATAAAACTCCTTCTTTAGTTCTTTATCTGACTGACGTTTATTTATAAATAAAGACGGCCGCACTTTTTTTTTTGTTTTTTTTTTAACCATATAGTATTATATTTCTTATATGAAATAAAGCTTTGAAAAAATGAAGCCAAATGATTATCGTAATTGTGTTTTATACGCCACATATTGGTTCGTGTTCTACGACACTATTTAAATGCGGTTAGTGAACACTTTATAATGATATTTGCCATAAAATGGCAGTTGGCTCGGCACACAATTTGTTTAGGATTTTGAAATACAAAATTAAAAACAATGCTAATAACACTTCCTATATTGATATGGTAGAAACGCCCGCTAAAAATATTCCATACCCCACTCCCCCCCAGACTCATCGGAAAAAGACTTATAAAAAAATATATTCTTATAGCTTATATCAGCCCCTCCCTTCAACATATCCTGGCTACGCCCATGCTTGCTGGTACCTGCGGCTTCTCTCGCAGATGTGGTTAAATAAATAAAAGGACTATTGGGTAAATATGGTGCCTTACCATTACACGCAAAAAACTTGTACTATTGGCGGTACAAGTTGGTCAAAATTGTCCGATTTACATCAAATTTAGTATAAAAATAATCGAAATTTAAATACAAAACGTAATATGATAATGGTTTTTAATAATTTTGGTCAATAATTTAACTAACTTTTTGGTATTAGGTACCTAGAACTTGTTCTCATTGAGTGCAGCCAAGCGTCACTAATTAGGGTCGGGTGGGCGGAAGACCCTAACATTTTCTTACCTAACCTTTTGGTTCAGAGTTAGGTTGTCCGCAACTATAGTTTTGTTGTTTAAGTTTAATCGTCTTATTTGTGTGTTCTTATCACCAAGAGTATGAAGAATAGAATGAAGGACTGTACTTTCCTTTCTATTAAGTTATCAAAAACATACAAATTTAAAACATTTAGCTTATTAGCGATTTATATCAAAACACCTCACATTTTTTTAATAAAGAGAGAAATTACCTAGGAGGGAAAAAAGGCAGGTGAAGAAATCTGTCGAAAAAAATTTATTATTTGCAGGCTACAACTAAAAATATTCAATATAGGGTCTACATAAAAAATAAAAGCCTTAAAATATTATGAAATTACTCTGATCTTGAAGATCCAGAAAATAGACTGACTGTACAAATTAACGTTTTTTCGGAAAGCACTGTTTTTCTCCTTTTCCCTCACTTTTAACGTACCTATCTATAACTTTTTTCTTGTCAATAGAGATGTCTCTGTGCACATATAATAACGCTAGGCCTGTCAAACGTGTTTGCCCACAACGGTTTCTCAACCAAGTTTTTTTATCAATTTCAATGTTGAGAAAGATCTTTCAGCTGTTGCTGTTGACACCGGAAAAGCACATAAAATTAAGAGTAGTCTCATTAGCGAAGCATACACTTCAGGTGAACAAAACTCTAAACAATCAACTGCATAGTTCGGTAAAGTTGTCTTATCAGCTGTAGCCCTTTTCCACTTTGATACCCATAGGTTTACTTCTACCTTTAGTTCTGAAATTCAATCGTTTTCATTTCTTCCAATAACCCTGCAGTACTTCTTAGCTAGTGATTCCAATCTGTGGTGGTTGTTGCAGCTCACTCCGGCCATCCATCCTCTCAAGCAGGGGCGGATACAGGGGGAGGGTCATGACCCCCGAAATTTTTTTTTAAGGCCTGATTTATATGTTTGATTTAACCCTACAAGCGCCAAATAACACTATAGTGTCGTCTCAGCCCGCCGAGCAAGTGACAGACAGCACTATTGTTTTGTCTGAAATGTATTGAACATTTCACCCTCTAAAGTCATCCAATTTCAATAAAATAAAATCCACTGGAAAGGAAATGTTTTAAACAATAATTTTTGTATTTACAAATTTGTTCTAAAACGTATATTTACATATTTAATCATCGTTTTGAAATTGTAGTTGTCTAAAAAGATGACGCCGCGCAAGAAAACGCAAAGAAAAGACAAAACTTGTCATTTTTCTAAGACTCATAATCGTTTGACAGACTTGTTTTGAAAAGAATATAGGTCACTTTTAGATTCGTCAAGATTTGAACTTTCTAAAACTACATTCCAATTATTCGTCACTCTTATAATTTCTTAGATATGCAGTTTTCTGTAAACCCTTAAGATTTGACAGTTTTTCAAATAACGAGCAAGCGTATTTTATAATTGATACATCTAGTACAAATCGATAGTACTTGTACATTGATGTTTATATGAATTTAGTGTGAATTCTATATTTTCGTTTGATATAAGGAAAACCTGATTCATCGGCTACAGCTCTATAGGTCTTGTCTGTGAAACATATACCATTGCGCGATTGTCTTAGCACATTTAACCCAGCAAATAGAGCAAAAAGAAGGCTAATTTTGTTATTGAATTTAACAGCAAATATCCACAGTGACGGGTAGCACATGGGTATGTAAAATACAAAAACTATCGGGCAAGGAGCTTTTGCGCATTTTGTATAAACAAAAATTACAATAAATTAGGACTTTTTGAGTTTTTTATTAATATTATAAAAAAATATGAATGGATCACGATACTTTAAAAAAAAAACTACAAATCGTTTCTTTATAAACCCTGATTGGAACATTTTTTACTGAAAAAGTTAGAAAAACGCTTAAAAATTACCATTTTCAAAAGTTAATATCTTTGTTAATTTACAATATTAAAGGCAGATCTTTCTGAAAATGATTGTTTATTATGTGTACTTCAAACAGGAAAAAGAAGAAATTTGACGCATTAATATTTTTTGCACAATTGCACTCTAAACACATTAGGCCATTATTTTGCATAATGCACCCAATTAACCAGAGTAACCCGATTTAAATTTACCAAATGGATTCTGAAAGTAGACATTAAAACCTACAATTCGCATATCTGCGATTTTTCAATAAGGTTGATAAAGTATGATAAAAATGCTTAAGAACACAGCTCGAAACGCGTAAATTTGAGACCGACGCCGCCGGTAAATTTGCAATAGTGGTAGTGGGGGAAACAACAGCCTGATGCACCGTTCGTTCTCTTCCCCGTATTTTGCAAAATAATGACCTAAATTGTGTATACTGCAATTGTACAAAAACTATTACTGCTACAAATTTCATCTTCCGCCTGTTTGAAGTACACATACTAAAGAATCATTTTCCGAAAGATCTGCCCTTAATATTGTAAATTAACAAAGATATGAACTTTTGAAAAATGGTAATTATTAAGCGTTTGATAGACTTTTCTCGGTGAGAAATGGTCCGATCGGGGTACCTATTCAAAAACCATTTTGTATGTTTTTTAATTCTCTACAAAGGTCCCGTTGGAAGTATCGTGATCCATGCATAAATATTTATATTATCAACGAAAAATCCCAAAAGTCAAAATTTCTTGTTATTTTTGTTTATAAAAAATGCGAAAAAATCCTTGAATGGTAGTTTTTGTATTTTATATACCTAAGTGCTACCCTTACAACCCTTACCCTTACCTATTATAAGTAATATATATATATATATAACTTTGTAACAATATACATTTTATTGATATAAATTCATGTTATTATTTCTCACTAATGTCGGCATAACCCCAAAGTGGTGTCGAAATTGCCCCGGCGACCGGGGAAATACCGACATTCAGTAGATATTGCTATATACGCGTTTTTCACTTTATAAATGTAATTACTGTAGTTTAACAAAACTATATTTTTAATGAAAGTAGAAATCCCCAATTAAACTTTAGGTACCTCAATAAAAAACGTAACTAAATCAGTAAAAATTAAAAATGTCTTAAGGTGTCGGCATTGCCCCGGTCTACCCTACAGCCATTCCGGAGATTAGCCCGGATAAACAAAATACAGACAGACAAAAAATGCATGTTTAGATTTTTGTGAAGTGTACATAACCATAAGAGTTTAGAAAAAAGTATTTATTTATTTCGAAATCAAAGACAGACACTTAATTTTTATTTATATGTGTAGATCTAGGCAGATTTCAAAAGTAAAATGTAATTCATTATTAATAAAAAAAATTTAGTAGACTTCAAAATTAATACAATTTCCTAGAATTGCTATTCCAAAACTTTGCAATTTTTCGAAAACGCTAAAAATATTACACACAATCCTGCATTCGAATAAATTAATTAGTGATTGTTTTTACACTGCTAAATTTAATATTTCTTGATTTATTCGAGTGCTGATTTAATCAATAATTCAAAGGTATTCATTGCAAAATGTATTTATCTAAAACTAAACATTATTTACGTAAAACATTGTTTTATTTTTACTCAATCTCTGATTTGTTTTGAGGTTATGTTATTTGCATAGCAAAATAATCGACGCCCTAGTGCTGGGTACACACTTGCGAACATTTGCCCGTACGCGTAACATGTTCGGCCGTGTGTTCGGAGCCCTGTAACGTCTTCATGTAACAAATTTGTAACGATGTACGAGGCAGACCGTGTTCCATCCAGAGTCTATAAAAAATAACGTTATTTTTTAGTATTTAAAAATTTTTAGTTACAACCATTTTGATTTTTTTCAAAATTGATTTCTAGTGGTTCAACCAAATACAGTTGTGTGGCATATCGTTTGAAAGCTTATTTAATTCTGAATCCAAAAAGAAGCATAGTTAATTTTTTTTAAATAGTATTACAGCAAAATGGGGCAAAATCGGAAAACACGATTTCGTTGTTTTTGGTCGCCATTTTGAATCGGTTAAAAATATGGATGTGAAAATTTCACCGTTGGTTTTCTCTTGAAATTCTACATCGAAATAATGTATCACATGACCACCTTCCCATTTAAAAAAATGAAGTTAATTCCAAGATGGCGGTCAAAAATTTCAAACTCACCGAAAAGTGGTTCTTTTATGGTTGTGAATAACTGCTTTAATTCCTATCTCATAAGATTCGTACTTTTTGAAATATTAAACTGTTTCCAGACTTTTGCCTCACTCTGTATATATGTATATATGTGTTCGCACTCTAGCGGCCGCATTTTAAGCCCGATTTAGTCCAAATTTGGTACACATGTTGGTTGTCTATGTCACTCGGACGAGTTCGTTAGCCAAACAAATCCAACAACCGGAAGCACGTTTTTTAACCGGAAGTAACTATTTGAGATTTTTTCTACGAGAATAAATGTTTTTTAGAGTTTTTTCTACAAATATAAATGTGGGATGTTATTCTGCACAAATTGGTTTTTTACGCGACCTTATAGCTAGCTTGGTTCCCCCAAAATCGTAACACGTAAAATACCATAATAGTACCCGGTCCAAAGCCACGTGGGGATTTTACCTTGGTGGGGCCTTGGGATCTTCTCATCCGAGGCCGACGGGTGAGTTTTTATGCTGCAAGGCAAGCTCATAATGGAGATTTTACCCAACGGCTGAGTTTGTACTCTGCGAGCAAAGCGAATCAGTCCATAACCCGAGGCCAAAAGATCGAGGTGCAAAGTCGCGAGTGTAAACAAATTCTACTATAATATTTCGTACAAACAGGCAGCGATTCAGCACCGTCGTGAGTAGACCTATTTCCCAAATTGTTCGTTGAAACCCTAAAACATAGGCCTATAAACTTAATTTTTGAAATTTGCTCAACTCAGTCAGCGGTTCAGCTGCGTGGTCGAATTCAGGGCTGGGTCGAATTATTATAATAAAGATGTAGAAGTAATTATAACATCAAAGCTAAGGGTGCGTTCACAAAGAAAGCTGGTTGCAAGTTACTTGTTTCTAGGCGCTTGCTCCTAGCGCTTGCAAGCCCTTGTAAATATTTTTTGTGTTCACAACAAAAGCTTGCAACTTTCATTCCGAGAATGACTTCCTCAAGTGATGAAGAATAATTTTTGCTTGCAAATGTAGATTTGAAAATGCACCGAAAGAGAATCGGTGTACATGAAATTAACCGCGGAAGAGGAAGATTTGGTGAATACCACCATCTGTTTCCTCAATTAAAATTAGACAACGTAAGGTTTTTTTTCTTATATTGAGAATGGAGTTGAGCACATTCAATTATATAATCAAGAAAATTGAAACTAATTTGGACAAATCCTGGGGAAACTGGTATAAGCAACCAATTCATTCGGAAGAACGGCTAGTTATTTGTATGAGCTAAGTCTTTTATATGTACCACATAATAATTCTATACAAATAGTTTTTAAAAACCATTATAAGATAAAAAATGTAGTTTTCATTTTTGAAAACAAGTATCAAAAGTTCTTGCTTGCCGGTCAGCGCTTGTAGCAAGCGCTTGCAAGTCGGAACAAGCGCTGTCTCTGAACGCACAAACTTGAAACAATGAAAACTTTTTCTCGCGCCGGTCAGCGCCGGCCAGCGCTTGTTAACAAGCGCTTGCAACCAGCTTTCTTTGTGAATGCACCCTTAGATGGTAAACACAGTTAAATGCCCATTCATTCTAAATAGGCCAACTTAAAATGTTGGTTCATCCATCTAGGACTATCCGTTCAATTTATTTTACCTGTCTTAACGGCAACATACATAGGCCTACAATAATTTTAGGTTAGGCCTAGACTTAAATTGACTTTCTAGGCCTAACCTAAAACTTCAGCACTTGACGATAATATCTGAACTACGCCGGACGGAATCGATCGTCTCTTAATTATTGATGAACCAAAACACATGTTTTTTTAATGTATTTACATTCATTGCCACAGCAACCAATTTGGTAACGCTTTTTTCGTTACTCGTATTTTATATTTGTCATTGCCATAGCAACCAATTAATAACACTTTTTTCGTTAGCATTACATCTTCTATTTGTTTAATCCTACCGAAACCCGCGTTAAGGAACTTCGTTCCAAAAAATAGAAAATACCCTCAAACATTTCACTGCAACATGTTACAATGAAATGTTCGCAAGTGTAAACCGGGTTTAAGAAACAAAGACATTCAAACACTGTCACTCGAATTAACACTAACACTTGTCTGATTCACATACAATCCATAAGAATTAACACTATTTAGAAGTAAACATTTTAAAAATAAATGTGATAAATAATTACACATTTTCACTAATAAATTAGAATATATTTTGTTCAATTTTTTCTTTTCTGCGCCTACTCTCTGGTCTCAAACTTCACTGTTTAAGCCTATGTAAAATCGCATGGAAGTGGGTATCCTTCTTGCGATAAACACGCATTTATAATAATTTTGATTTTCTGAGACTAAAGATTGTAAGAATAACCGCAACGTTTAGAGTAACCGCATTGTGAAAGTTAAGACAATCACGCTTACCGCGATTAAGTTTACGTGTGTTCATAAAATAGGCTCGAGATGGTTGAGATGGAAAAGTTCGTTCCCCTACCAACCTGTAAAACTGTTTATATCGAATAAAACTTCCTTCAACAAGCAGGGACATTGCTGTAGAGGGGAGGGGCAAGGGGAGGGCGTCGCCCCCAGTAATTTAAAAATCCAAAAAGATGGGAAATTTGAGATTTTAATATTGGGATTAAATTGCACGCAAACAACTCAAAAACTCCAACTTTGGGTTTAGTTTTGAAAGTTTTTGTTGATAATTACCAACATTCACAAATAACAAGCAAGTAATAATTTCCAATCCAAAAATGTTGGGAAAATCTAAATATTTCTGAACCAAATAAATGCATTGTCTTATTTTAAATGATGTTCTGGGAAATTTAGTTCCAACCCTTGTTATTGTGGCAATACTGACTCACAACGCAATGCACTGCGCCAGGCCGCTATCCAGTGTTGCCAGATTGGGGGTTTTTTCCCCAAAAAGAGGAAAAGTATGGGACATTTTTTCAATAGTGTGATCAACAAGTTGAAATACTTGTAAAAATTTAAAACTAAAAAAAAGTAAATTTTTCAAAAAAAAATTTGAGGGTGACCCTCCAGGGATCCATCTCCACTCGGATTTATTCCGCACAACATAACCCAGAGCCACCTTCTGCGCGTCGGAACCCCCCCCCCCCCCACCACATAAGTTGGGAAATACAGTAGGCTAGAATCTCGCTAATTCGAACCTTGATAACTCGAAAACCTCTAAAAGTTGGAACTTTTGTCACTTCCCCTCAGAAAAGATCTAATAAATATTCCGTTAATTCGAAGTATTTTCAACATCATATAGCCTAGCCTCTAAAATTCGAATTTCGTTTTACATGTTTAAATTTTGTTGTTATAATTCGAACTCAACCTCTAAAATTAGAATTTTATCCTCCATTAGCCTTTGAAATTCGAAGTTAAAAAAACAAGCCTGTTGAAATTTAAACACGAACCAGTGCGGAGATGCGGAGAACGACTACCAATTCGCGCATAAAATACACGGTTTCCTCCAGAGTCAAAACCATGGTCAAAACTATTGACAGTGTTTTTGTTGATTTGTTAGGCTACACTTACAGCGTGTTTAGTTATACTACAGTTCGTTTCAATCAAACCATTTACAGTATTGAAACAGTTAAGGATTACGGACTTTTTTAACGTACCTACGGAAACATTAACTTGTATTAAACTTAGGCCTACAGTAATAATCGTACTATTTAATTTTCATCTTAATTGTTTTATTACCTTCTTCTTAGTTTTGTTAAGTTTTTTTTACGTGTAACATTACTAGCCTACATATTATCTCAAGTATTTTAAAAAGCGTTTTGTAGTGGATTCTTAAAATAAAGGTTTACCTCTGTAATTCGAATTTTATGTAGGATTACACTGACCTCTATAATCAAAGTCTCGATAATTTAAACTTCCTTTAATTTGAAAAATTGCTTTCCCTTGGATTTCGAATTAGTGCGGATCAAAATTAATGTGTACCGTAGTCAAAATTCATGGATAATTTTAGACCCCCCTCCCCCCCATAATTTGTTGTAGCAACGTGTTGTCAACAAGTCTATAGAATCAACCTACGAGAGATTCGGCGTGGGAGGGGCAAGAGAAAGGTGGAGGGAGAATCGAGCTGCGCTAGGTTTCCGTCAGGCAGTCGCTTACAGGCGCGAATTGAGTCACGTAGTTGTGTTGGTTTCGTCAATATGGCGGGTTGTAACAACCATATGTTATTCGGGATTGTGATTACTTTAATATCTGTATGTTCTCTGAACGGATTCCGTGTAGATCAGTACTCACTGCTGATGCCCAATGTACATCCAAACAAGGTAGGTTTGGCAGTAAATAAACCGGTAGTATTGTAAGTTTAAAATCAAGCTTTTCAAACCACTTGTTCACCTGCTATGTCCTCATAAACACAGGTAAATATCTACTAGACATGCATAATTAGCGGTAAACCAGCTGATTTGTTAGCCTGAGGCTCAGCTGTTTATTGAAAGTTTACTTTAATTTTAATTAATAATTATATTTATTGTTTTCTTATAAATCATTTCGCGAAACAAATTAAAATATAGCCTATTCAAATATAAACGCACTTTTAGGCCTACTTATTGGGCATTGGGTTTAGCCTATCTTACTATTTCAAGACAAAATACGAAAATTAATTTAATTTAAGACGGCTACCAATCTTTCAATTTTCCTGTTGTCATAAATAAATAAAATATTTATGTTTGCATTTTTATCATCTGTGTCTCATTAATTATAAAACCAATATTTATCCTCGAGGGAAAATATGGTAGGTTTCTGGCATTATATGCAAAAGCCTACATTTATGTGAAAATCTATCTCAGTATTGACTACATAGCCTAACATAACTAAGAAAGGAAAAGATGGATAGGCCTACAGTCTGTTTGTATATCCTCTGTAATTATGTCGATACATTAATAAGTTTGAGTATGTTTATTTTCCGCCAATAGCAGAAAAAATATTAACACGTTATCATAATAATTAACACTATCATAACAGACTACACGTAGCCTATAATGAGCAGCACCTTATCATGACACTATTAATTATATTTCTTTTTAATAATAGAGTAGGCCTTTGGTTTACAAACAAAATACAGTAAATGAAAAACAGGTTTCGTTATTCCTAAAACTGAACAACGAATATGTTCTGCTGGCCTGATAGGCCTATAAAAACAAACAAAAATGACGCTTTACATAGCAGCTAGGCCTTTTTCTTTTAGGTTCTGTTTTAAAAAGTCTTTTTTATTTTTTTAAATTATGGTAGGCTAATCCCTCAACAGACCTAACTTTTAGGGTTACCTAATTTATATGACAAAATTAGTTACTAAAGCAATATTTTATCAACATTTTTTAGTGATAATTAATATTATGTTGGGATTATTATTTTTATTGTATTATAATTTGCGAAGGCTGGATATTGTAGCAAGAATTTAATTTAATTGTTAATTTGTAGGCCTACAATCAATTTTTACTTTCTCCACCCTATACGTAGTATATGGAGAAAGAATTGTTTTCGTAAAAACGTTCGAATTTGAATTTTCAGTTGAATTATCTGTTTTGGTGCTCCCAGAACCCCAAAAATTGTTTAGTGCAATTATCTGTGTTGGTGCTCCCTGAACCCAAAAATATTTTTAGTGGAATTTTTTGTTTCGGTGCTCCCTGAACCCAAAAAAGTGTTTTTAACGTGGTGTCTGTCTGTCAGTGTGTCAGTAGTATGTATACACGACCAGAGGGGACACTATTGGTCCGATTTTCATGAAATTTGGTATGTAGGTACTAAACCCTAATATCTCCAGGCGTTTTTTTCATTTTTTGGAATTTTTAATTTTTAAGGGTAATTTACCCCTAAAAACCAATAAAAAACGACAAAAATGCAAATTTCTCAAAAACGGCTCTAACGATTTTTTACACCATCCGCTTTTATCAAAACTTCGGCGTTTCATAATTATGGGGAAATGTTAAAAAATAAACAAGTTTATGTTGTCAATCTAGCATCACGGCAACGGCCGCAAGGGATAGCACAACGGTAGAGAAGACGGCCAGTAATTCAAAGGTCGCGCGATCGAATCCCGCCTGGGACAATAACTTTTTTATACGATTGACGTAGGTAGAATATTATTTTTTTGTTTTGTTCTAAAAAGTAGTAAATAAAATGATTAAAAACAATATTATTTTGACTACAGTAAGTTGGGAGAAAGTTTGTGTCAGTTAACTGATACCGTTTATTATATAATAGGATACAAAAATAATAATAAACGTAGTATAGCCATTTGGAATAGGCTACTAATCATCATCTGTTTTCTATACATTTGACGAATCGTTAGCCTGTATTAAATTGCCTAATAAATGTGAATAGAACTCATCTATATAATAATGTACTAGGAGTTCTGCCCCTGCTCGCTTCGCTCACCAATCCCTTCGGTGACATAATATGGTGATGCCAATGCAAACCACAAAATCCCTAATTTTGTTCATAATGCTTAAATTTTTTTTAAACGAATTTTTATGGAAATGATGATTAGGACAGAGGCACTTGTCTCTAAGTTGAGTGGGGGGGTAGCTTGTGACCTGTACATATTGTTAGACTTAGATCGATATAGACACGCAATATCCCCAACATTTGTCCACAAAATCCCTAATTTTGTCCATAACTATTAAATTTTTTCTAAAGGAATTTTAAATATTTTCGGAATAAAAAGTAGCCTAAAATATTCTCTGAAAAGTCCTCTGCATGTTAATGAAAGTTTCGTCAAAATCGGTTCAGCCATTCCGGATATTATCCCGGCCAAACAGACGTACACAAAATTTATAAATATGTGTTTAGATTTTGGTAATGTATGAATAACCATAAGAGCTTAGAAAAAAGCTTATATTTTGTAATCACAGACACTTCAATTTTATTTATATGTAACTTATAGATTTAAGTTTTATAGCTTGTAGGAAGTTAGTTCAATTTATATTTATTGTATAGGGGTAGCTCTGTTTCAAATCCCTGTAGTAATTGTAATGTCTAAACACTCCTGTCATTAATATGGATAATCTGTGGAATATTTATTGAAATCGGTCGAATAGTTTTTGAGTTTATAGAGGGCAAAGAATATAGAGATAGGCTGGTTGCAGAAGGCACTGTACTTTACAGGCTGTTCAGAATAGAATAATTTTTTATTTGACCAAGATAACAGTCGATTTAACCATCATAAAAAGAAGAAGGTTATCTATTCAAAACTGAAGTTTTAAGTATGTTTTGCGCGTTAGAGAATGAACCGATTTGTAAATTCTTTTTTCGTGTGGAATGAGTAGTAGGAGCGGTTTATAGCGTAGGCCCGATTCCGATCCTTGAGATTCCCAAATCGAATCCATGTAGGCATACGTTTGTGAAGTTGGACAGCCCATCGGCCCCGGTGCTTTGCACTAAAAAAAATATAGTCTTGTGATTTGTGAAGCAAAGAGTAGTAATATAATTTTTTAATAATTCGACCACGCAGCTAAACCGCCGACGTAGATTTCCAAAATTAAATGTATATAATTTAGGGTTTCAACCATTTGGGAAATTGGTCTACTCACGAAGGCGCTGAATAGCTGCCTTGTGTACGAAATATATTAGTAGATTTGTTTGCACGTGTGCCTCCAGTGGTTATGGACTCGGCTATCGGCCTCGGATCAGAAGATGCCCCCGCTGTAAAATCCCCCACATGGATTTGAACCGGCTATTTTAATGGTATTTTACGTTTTGATCGATTTTGGTTGTACCAAGCCTTAACCATAAGATATGCCTACATAAGATCGTGAAAACACAAAATGTGCAGAATAATAACATACATTTATTTTTTAGACAAAACTCTAGATAAAAGTTTTATTCTGTTACGAAAAATCTAAAAAAATTGTTACTTCCGGTAAAAAACGTGCTTCCGGTTGTTGGTTTTTTTGCCTAACCTGTGTACCAAATTTGGACTTAAAATGCAGCCGTTAGAGTACGAACACTTACCTATATAACATTTTTAATGACATCCCAAAACGTTCTGGGGACCGTGATCGATGCTCATTTAGTACTCCCGACCTTATTTCACACCATAAGGGCCACTGCAATAGCTCATCTCTCTTTCCTATGAAAATTCGCTAAAACCGGTAAAAACACGTTTGAATTTAGCCCTACTAGTTCATCGAGTCGGCTAAGTAAAGGTGTTTTCAACAAAAATGTTCCTCCACCGTGGCGAAGCCTAGAGAGCCTAATTAGGCAAGCCTAGAGATAATGTTGTTGTTTGTTTAGAAGCCATATTGTTGGACTGACGACATTCGCTGCTTTTACCTCTAATTAACTGAAATTATTTGCACAATGCACAATGTCTCTCGCTACGCACGGGCAGTTCCCCTTTACTTGTTCATGAAGTTTGTAATCTGTTTGAACATTGTTAGGCCTAAATTGAAAAAGCCCTGCTACATATTGTATTAGATACCTGATTGCTATGTTTATGTTTGTATACTTATCAATATCAACAGTAGGGCCTACCTCTCAGGACACGTCAAATTTGTAGGGTATCAACTCCTATAAAAGTGAGTGTACGTACGTGAGTAACATATATTATAACAGCTGATTTCACCCATCATCTGTAATACTTAAACAAAACCCAGCGTAGATTATACATTGGGGTTATGTTTACAACTTCAATCATTATAATAATTTCTTGTGAAGTTGTTTTTCTTTTAAAATATGAGTTGTAGAACTATTAGGCCTATGTATTCTATAAAGGCATACGTTATAAGATTTGCTTTGAGGTTATAAACTGTATATAAATACAACCTTTTATCTATACTAATCTTATAAAGAGGTAAAGCAGGCCATACACGGTCCGATGTCCGATGTAGGATCCGATGTAGGAGCGTGAATGGGCTTGATGGACGACGAGTTGGATAATCGTACAAATCGGAGTCCCAGACCAGACTACAAGATGATCCGACTTCCAACTTCCGACGGAGTCGGACTGTGAATGGGGTGATCGTCCGATTGTCATTTTAAACTTTCTCCTTGTTGATGTTTGATCTTCCCTTTTCCCCTATACTTTGTACATGTTTACTTCTATAATAATGGATAATAAAGGGTTTTGGGAATTTATTGAATTGTATCGGGAGAATAGGTGTTTGTGAACACAAGTGATGCAATTTATGCAAACTGACATGTTTTTGAGCATCTTCGAGTCACAATAGTTCAAAAATAATTTCTTAACCTATTGAAAAACATAGGTGAATGTTTACTACACTAAACAAAATAAATGGTATCAGTTAACTGACACAAACTTTCTCCCAACTTACTGTAGTCAAAATAATATTTTTTTAATCATTTATTTACTACTTTTTAGAACAAAACAAAAAAAATAATATTCTACCTACGTCAATCGTATAAAAAAATTATTGTCCCAGGCGGGATTCGATCGCGCGACCTTTGAATTAGTGGCCGTGCTCGCTACAGTTGTGCTACCTCGTGCGGCCGTCGCCGCGATGCTAGATTGACAACATAAACTTGTTTATTTTTTAACATTTCCCCATAATTATAAAACGCCGAAGTTTTGATAAAAGCGGGTGGTGTCATTTTGTTTGGCATCTTAAGCACTATAAATACTGAAAATTTGATCAAAATCTTTAGAGCCGTTTTGAGAAATTTGCATTTTTGTCGTTTTTTATGGGTTTTTAGGGGTAAATTACCCTTAAAAATAAAAAAATTCCAAAAAATGAAAAAAAAACGCCTGGAGATATTAGGGTTTAGTACCTACATACCAAATTTCATGAAAATCGGACCAATAGTGTCCTCTCTGGTCGTGTATACATACTGACACACTGACAGACAGACACCACGTTAGAAACACTTTTTTGGGTTCAGGGAGGACCAAAACAAAAAATTCCACTAAAAATATTTTTGGGTTCAGGGAGCACCAACACAGATAATTGCACTAAACAACTTTTTGGGGTTCTGGGAGCACCAAAACAGATAATTCAACTGCAAATTCAAATTCGAACATTTTTACGAAAACAATACTTTCTCCATATACTACGTATAGGGTGGAGAAAGTAACTAGGCAGTTGTCTATTATATTTAAAAATATAGGTGATTGTTTAGTATTCTGAAAAATGTAGGCGATTGAAAGTATACTGACAAAATATAGTAGATTGTTTAGTATAATGAAAAAATAAAGGTGATTGTTTAGTAAACTGAAAAAATATTGGCGATTGTCTACTACGGTATGTTGAAAAATGTAGGCGATTGTCTACTATACTGGAAATATATAGGCTAGTTATTGTTTTCTATACCGAAAAACTTTGGAGGAGATGAAAATGGTGAATTAACGTTCATAAATCAAAGAGGATCCTCAGTAATAGACTATTGTTGTTTAAATATAAACGATTTGCAAATTGTAAACAAATTTAAAGTAGGTGTGGAAATATTTTCTGATCATATGCCGATAGAATTAATGTTAAATGCAGGTATCGTAGATACAGATTCACCAGACTCTGTGCTACCGATTTTACCAAAATTAATATGGCGAGATAGGGAGGAAGAAAAATATAAAACAAATGTGAAGAATAGGATTGGGAAGGATGTACAACTATCCCAGAATCTAAGAATCGATTTAAAGTATGTAACAGATATTATTTACGATGCGATTGATTATAAGCCTAATACTAAAACAAGAGGGGAAAAAATGGTTGTAGGGAAAAACATATGGTTTGATAGGGAATGTCAATTGTCTAGAAAAAAAGTATTTAAATTGTTAAATTTGTACAGAAAGACAGGGGCAAGCATAGTTAAATCAGATTACCTTTACAGTTTAAAGCAATATAAATATTTATGCCGACAAAAGAGGGAAGCACAATTTACTAATATCATACAAACGTTCAAAGACGCTAAAGACTCGAAAGCTTTTTGGAATGGGATAAAAATGTTCAAACGTAACATATTTAAAATTAATTCACAAATTGAGGCCGTAAAATGGATAGAGCATTTTAAAAAACTATATAATGTTAAAACTACTTTTGTGCCAGTATCATACGTGCCATTATTGCATGATGATGACATTTTAGATGGGCCTATTACTCTAAGTGAATTGCAATTTGTACTTAGGAAGGCAAAGCCAAATAAAGCTCCAGGTTTGGATAGAATACCTTATGAGTTTTATAAACACGCACCTATCGAATTCCACCACCTATTATTAAATTATTTTAATAAAATTCTAAATACTAGTGAAATTCCGGGTGCTTTTACAAAGTCAATTATTTTCCCAATTTTTAAGAAAGGGGACTCAACAGACGTTAATAATTATAGAGGTATATCCTTTATGGATTCGGTGACCAAATTGTGGACTGGGATTTTGTTGAATAGATTAGAAAAATGGGTTAGTGAAAATAGTATTTTACGTGAAAATCAAACAGGATTTCGAAAAGGCTATTCAACAAACGATAATATATTTAGTTTGGTGAACATTGTTAACCTTAAATTAAGAAACAAGGGAAATAAGGTGTATTGCTGTTTTATTGATTTTAAAAGTGCTTTTGATATTGTTGATAGAAATGCGCTTTTCTATAAATTGCACAATGCGGGTATATCCTACATGTTTCTGGCACTCTTAAAAGCTTTATACACAAATAATGTGTCACATGTGTGGTGTAAAGGTGGTATGTCGCAAGAGTTTGAAACTACTGCAGGTCTAAAACAAGGGTGTCTTCTCTCCCCTTTGTTATTTTCATTGTACCTAAATGATTTGGATGATATTTTAGGAGGAGGTGTGAAAGTGGGAAATGTTGTAGTTAAGTCGCTTTTATATGCTGATGATATAGTTCTATTTGCTGATAGACCAAACTCCTTGCAAGAAATGATTATTAATTTAAAAAATTATTGTAAACAATGGGGGCTTATAGTAAATAAAGATAAAACAAAAATAATGATTTTTAGACGGGGAGGGAGATTAAGTGCACGTGAAAAATGGTTTTGGGAGGGAGAACGTTTAGAAGTAGTAAATGAATTTAAATATCTAGGAATTATATTGACGCCTACTCTGAGTTTTTGTGCGCATGCAAGGGCAAAGGTAACCACAGCAAAATTTGTCCTCAATAACCTCTATAAGGATTTTTTTGTTAAAAATAACGTACCCGTGTCCGCAAAATGGACAGTTTACAATGCGATTTGTAGAGCGGTAATAGGATACGGGGCTCAGGTTTGGGGTTTCAATCGGCTAGAAGTGTTTGAAGGATTTCAAAGGTTTGCTATAAGGAGAATACTGGGAATACCTGCGTCTACACCAAATTACGCTATATACTTAGAATCGGGATTTGATTTATGCTGGCATTTTTTCTTTAATTTGCATTACAAGTATATATTAAAACTTCTTGAATTGCCAGATGGTAGGCTGACTAAACAACTATAGCATTACAAGCAATAAAGGATAAAACAGGGTGGTTTAGTGTGTGGGAAAAATTAGGGGAGCAAATTAATTATGAATTTCAACATGATAGCGCAGAAAGAGGCCAATGGCGTGTGCAGTTAGAAATGATTTCTGAAAATATAAGGGAGGAAGAGCGTATCAAGTGGATTCAAAGAGCAAATTTGGCGGAATTTAATATTCTTTATAAAGATCTGTCATATAATTTAGCGGATAAATCATACATAGTTGATAGTCATGGCCGAGGATTTATAAGTACAATTATGAAAGCTAGAGCTGGACAACTAATGTTAAATTTTAGTCCTCAAAGAACTATTTTTACGTGCTCGCTGTGTAACTCGGGAGAAGATGAAAATGTAGAGCATTTTATAGGAAATTGCGCTGTCCTTGCAAGCGTTAGGCGTAGGTGGCTGGGTAATGTTTTGCTGTCTCGGCGAGAAGTAGTAGAATATTTAAATGGAAAAAATTGGTATAGTTTGGCAAATTACATTTGGGAGGGTAAGAAAATCAGAGATGAATTAATCACTGAGTTTAATTATTAGTTTAAAATTATTGATATCGGTGATATGTTTGCAATTACGTATACGGTATGGTTTTACAGGATGGCTTGAGGATGCATTCTTTTTTTCGTTATTAAATTGTAATTATTAAGACTTTTGGGGAAGGATAGGACATGGGCGTGCTTGCTTTCTTACTCAACGATTGTAAAAGAGTTTTAATTTGTTAAAATGTTACTTTTGTTTATTTGTTAGGTTAGGATAAGAAGCAATATAGTTTGTATTATGAATTTTGTGTAAAAAGTATTTGTATGTGCTATTTGGTAAATATACTTAGCCCTAAGGAATAGAATACGTAGGGCCTATTGTGTAACAAAGTAAATAATTTGTTAGACATAGATATAAATATAATTTGCTGGTAGGCAATAATAGATCAATGTTTAGTTTAGTTTTCTTTAAACAAAATATTTACTTTAATTTTAATAAAAGCTATGTTGAGTTTGCTCAAATAGGCCCTAAGATAGGAAGAGTTAACTTTATTGTATAGGTTGAGTTTAATACTTAAGTAAATATTGTAAATGAGCAAAGTGTATTGGACTTGAGATAAGAGACAATCGCTACTCTGGCAGACGACTACGGTCATGCCATAGTTTGCATTAATTGTAAGAAAATACTAATTTTTTTTGTATTTTGTTATTGTTATTGTGTAAGGTTTAATAAATGCAATTATTATTATTATTATTATTATTACTATACCGAAAAAAATATAAGCGGTTGTCTACTATATTTTAAAAAATAAGTGATTGTAAGTATACTGACAAAATATAGGGAATTGTTTAGTCTAATTATTTGCATATAGTAATTGCTGTACATTTTTATAAAACTACCACTATGTAGGCCTACAAGGAAAGACGACTGAATTGGAATGATTTCTTGTCGTGGAGTTGAAAATTTGAGAACGTTTTGAATAATGTAAATCAATGTGTATATTTTTTATTTATTACTAGGGATACCCCAGCGTGCTCCGCACGCCAACCCTGTTGGAACTTTCAATACACATAATTATGTTATATGTTCTTTATAATAGAGATGTAGGATTAATAATAACCTCAAAACTAAGATCGCAAATGTCTAAAATGAAATTATTTTATATTATAACATCAGTTATAAATAATAAAGGTTAAAAGAACCAGCAATGCTCAGGTCTACATTTTAATAAAATCCTAACCTAAAATTTAGAAAAGTAAATAATGGATTCAAAGTTTAAAATCAGCTGTTAATGGAATTATTATTAATGGAAACGTTAGTTGGATCGTAAGTTGGATGGTAAGTTGGATCGTGAGTGGTGAAACGCATCCAACTTGCAGTCCAACTCGGTCGTCCTACAAATCGGACCGTGTATGGCCTGCTTTAAGTTTGTTTTTGTTTGTATGTAGGGGGTAATCTCTGGCACGACTGAACCGATTGAAAAAATAGTTTTAGCCTACTAATAAAAAGCTACACTATCCCTGAGTAACATAGGCTATAATTCATTTCGATAAAAACCTTTTTTTATTTCAATATTTGTAAATTTAGTCGGAAAAAATTCTTAGGTTAGGACTAGAATGATAAACCAACAAATGTATTTACATTTATCACCATAGCAACCAATTGAATAAAATAACATAATAATATAGCTGTTAGCTCCAATGTTTCCATAACAGCTGATTTCAAAATTTGAAGCAATTATTTTTGTATTTCTAGCTTTTAGGTTAGGGTTTTAACGTGTAGACCTGAGCCTTGCTGGTTCTTTTAACCATTGCATGGGGGGTTGGCGTGCGGAGCACGCAGGGGCTCCCCTAGTTTATAATAATATTATTCATTGAGGTATTTTACTTTACTAAATCTGCATAGGCTACGCGAGGCTCAATATTCGTCCAACGTTTATTTCAAGTCTAACATATGGTACGGACATATTGCCAATCCATTATGTTATGTAAAAACAAGATCAGATAACCCTAACAGCTTGTATTGTGTGGGCCAATTCATTGTTATCTCATAGTCTTCCCTACGTCAATTTGTGTTCGATCTGATCGTTATAGAAGGCCTAGCCTGCAAAATGGGAAGTCAACACTATCAACTTCCCAGTACTGTGTCGCGTAAATTAATAGACTATTAGCTATATAAATAAAAATGTAAATGTTGGTTTGTCCAAAATCTCAAATCTCCGAAAGTTCTTCACAAATTACTTTCAAATTTTGCATTACATTCGAATAGAAGCATGTTTTATATACTTTTTGAAAAACAGCAGCATCTATTGAACATAAAAACAACAAACAATATACTAAATATTTTACGGCAATGTGAGCGCCATACTAAATAATAAATACATATGTTTATTGTTGATACAGTAATCACCAGTTTGTTTTAATACTTCCATTAACAGCTGATTTCAAACTTTGAAGCAATTATTTGTATTTCTAACTTTTAGGTTAGATTTTTATTAAAGTGTAGACCTGAGTCTTACTGGTTCTTTTAACCTTTATTATAACTGCTGTTATAAAATATCCGATATAATTGGATTTGGACAATTTAACAATATTTACCATCTTAGCTTTCGGTTTATTGTTAATACTACCCTACACCTTTATTATAAAAAAATCAGACAATAATTATGTGTATAGAAGGTTTCAACGGGGTTGGCGTGCGGAGCACGCAGGGGTCTCCCCTAGTGTATGATAACAACAATAATATCCTGAATCTTTAAGTACGGCAGTTCAAAACGCGATTATAAATACAGTATTTGAAGTGGTCGCCCCAGGGGCGTATCTAAGCTTTTTCTAACATCATATGGTTATTCACTTATTACAAAAACATAAACACAGATTTATAAATTTTGTGTCTGTCTGTCTGTTTTCCGGGCTAATCTCCGGAATGGCTGGACCGATTTTGGCGAAACTTTCATTAACTTTTCAGAGAATACTTAAGGCTACTTTTTATTCAAAAAATATTAAAAATTCCTGTAAATTAAAAAAAAAATATGGACAAAATTAGGGATTTTGAGGACAAATGTTTGGGATATTGCGTGTCTATTTCTATATGTCTTACATATGTATACAATTGTATAGGCCACAGGTATCCCCACCACCCAACTTAGATCCAAGTGCCTATGTACTAATAAATCATCGTTTCCGTAAAAATTCCTATTAAAAATTTAAAAAATGTAATAATTATTATCATAATTAGGGATTTTGTAGTTTGCATGGAATCACCTTATGTCACCGTAGGGGTTGGCGAGCGAAGAGTGCAGGGGCGAGCCCCTAGTATTTGTAAAATTTAAACTATATTAATTAAAATACTGACATGAAGAATCTCCAATGTTGCTTATATATGTGTGTTTTGTTTTCACCAAATCAGTAAACGTTTTTGAACTTTGAAAAAGGCCGTACATTTTTATATAACCGTTTAAATACACACTGTAAGCCTACATATTTTATAGAAATGTTTTTAAAGAAACCGAACTTAAAAAGTTGTTTAACTAGAATTAAAGTTTGAAAATAAACTATATTAATATCAAACCTAGACCATCGATATATACTTAATATAGTTCGTTGACCTAGACTAAACATAATATAGTCATTGGTTCTGCACTCAGTGTTAAGGGTCTGCTCCAGTAAACGAGAAAGCAACCGGAAACGCAAGCGCCTCTCACTATATCCCTATCTAAACAGTGCAATTTCTTGCGCTGACATTGCCTCATTTCAAACCATTTTATAAGTCTATCTTTTGTAATTGAGAGTTGAAAAAAAACCTGAATATTCTTTATAAAATTTCGGATCCCTCTTGCAAATTATTTTTCATTATTATTTTTTTATTGTGTTAGGAAAAAATTCAAACTTTGTACTTACAAAATGTCAATTACGTAACAAATTTAAAAAAAATTAAATTGCAAGACGGATGCGTATTGTGACTGTGCTTAAAATGAGACCTTGCAAACAATTTTATGATAAAAAGTAAACGAAATAAATGGTTTGAAATTTAACATTGCTCTTATGGGATAAAAATCCATTTTATTTTTACTGGAGCAGACCCTTAAGCTGGGTTTTCCTAGGTCCGCACTTTTGCGCAGCGCACTGCGAGGTAGTGTTTTCCTAGCGGCGCAGTTGCGCTGCGTATTTGACTTTTTATCAGTTTAAAACTATAACAACACTGCTAACTCTCCCACCCCTCCTAAGACATCATATCACAAATGGTTTTTATTTCCTTTGCGATTGTATTTTTCTGCTATGGCGACTAACAATAAGAGGAAGCGTGTTGTGATTACTTTCGCTGATAAATTAGCTGCTATCAATGAAATCGAAAATGGAAGTTTATTGAAAACTGTAGCGATTAATTTAATGAGAATATAGTGATGAACTGTGTAATCCTAAAAATGTAATTTTAACTTAAATAAAGAACATGAGTGTAGCTTACAAAGAGATGTTTGAATTCGTTTGACTTTCAAAACTGTAGTGTTAGATATGCATCGCCTAACTGAAAAATCTTTATCCGAAACGTCTCCCCCCCCCCCCCCTTTAGTTCGGTTAACCGGGGTTTTACTGTAGTATATTATTACTACATAAATATATTCCTTTTACTATCTGATTATCGTTGATTTTGGATTGGTTAAGTTCCGCCATATTGAATCTGATTCCCATAAGAGCAATGCTACAGAATAAGTAATTTTCCCGTTAATTCGAGAAATAAATTATATATTTTTTTCATTTTGAAGTACAGTCATATGCGGATGTTGATTACCGAATACATTTTCAAAAACCGTTGTTTTGTTTTCATAAACGTATGATATAAATAGTAAACTTTATTATTTTTTTACAAAAAGAGATATCGCAAAAAAACCTTAGCAATCAACACTTAAAATCTATTTTACTTTAAGAAAAAAATACAGTTTTCGTTTTTTGACGAAAATAACACCAAAATATGCTTAAAAGTGAAGGTATGGTTAGGTTAGGTTAAGATTGAAATTGTAGCTACTTCTCGTCACAACTTCCCAAATAAAGAACAAAAAAGAATTATTATGTACCACTTTTGTTGTCAAAAGGCCACGCTCCTGCCATATAAGGTCCTTCTTCATGGTGTTTTAAACTGTTTATCGGCCATATTCCACAGTATTCGATGACTACCGACGAGCTCGATAAGCTGTTCATCCTCACTAGCCGTAAACTTATTAGACATTGTAGATATTATATCAATAATATTCATACGACTACAGCACTCTCTTGTACAAATAAAACTAGTGCCCAAAAATTGCTTTGTTGCGAACCGCGGTCCGCACTTGTCTGCTCTAAGAGGAGTCGTCCAGTTGCGCAGAGCGCACTGCGGTCAGCGGAGGAGTCTAGGAAAACGGCCTCGTTATATTACATGTTGTTGAGTAGGTTCTGCAGAAAGTGCGGAGCTAGGAAAACCCAGCTTTATGTTTAAAACTTCCTTACTTCCCAGCAGACAACATCCTTACTTTTCCTTCGAATCAGGGGTTTACTGGTGCCGGAACGCCGTTCCGGTACTGCTTTTGAATATTTTTTTTAACGTTTTGTTTTAACGTTGCACTGGACCATCCACTCCATCATCATTCAAAACTCGGTTTAGAATTTTACGTCCGCCAATTGCCAATCGAAAAACCTCAAGATATCCCCACACTGCGTTGCGACTATGCGAGCCACCTACAAAACCAAGATAGCGCCGCGCTTTTAACGCGTAGTTCCATGTTAACGAGGCGCTATCAGCGCTCATATAACACGGCCCTAAGAGACCGATGATTCAGAGTCGAGGCGGCCGAAAAGTTTAAATACCAGTGATGCTTTAAACTTTTATACTATTCACTTTTTCGGCATGAAAAGTTTATAACTTATAAACTTATGTTTGTAATCAAAATACAACCAAACATGAAATAATTTGAACCACATTAGTGATTAATACTTATCGAATAACTCATTTAATTTCACGATTAATTAACTAAAAAATAAATATGCTAAATGAGAGCATAACACGGAATGCATACAAACAATGGCTGGATTTCACTCGCATGACTTATCATTCAGCAATTCTGATTGCCAAGTGGTAGAGGTAAGACATCCTTATTTATTAAAATATTCTTTTCCAGTTTGGACCTCATTTTATTTAAAGCGCTGCATAAAAGTAATACCATAGATCATGAATAATAAAATAGATCATGCCGAAAAAAGGTTGTCGGGAAAATATTGACTGATCGCGCCGCGGGGTAGCGCTAGGGAGAAATCATTTGTAGCATTGGTGCTACTCACCGCTTTTGTCGTTTCCCCCATAGATCGCGCCACTATCATCGAATTTCCAGTGGATTGAAATAATGCATTGGATCGGAGTTCTATTAGGTTATCCAAATACAATGGTAATACTAATTAAAAGTGAATAATAATAATTCAAATGTAACTTTCCTAATTTGTTATTTATATTTTTTAAATGTGTTTAGGTTACCGTCTTTTACCGAGGGTTTACATTTCTGACAAACGCTATTGACTAAATAAGAGACATTTGACGTAAAGTATGTGGACATTTCACTTCTAGTCATTTCCGGTAGCGTTCCGGTACTGGAAAAATTACGAGTAAACCCCTGCTTCGAATCCTTTTACGAACTTTCTGTTCGGCAAACCTAGATATGGTATCAAAACTAATATGTTTAGCTGCAGAATTTTCAATGGAAAGGACAGCTAAACTACAAAGCCTTGCCTGGCTCATGGTGGATCTTAGGTAACTGTTTATAAGTTTGAGTTTTGAAAAACTTCTCTCACAAGAAGTTGCAGACACGCAAATAGTTAAATAAATCCAAGAATCTGTAGTCAACTTTGGGAGTAAATCACACTAATCATACTCTACTATGCATTCTAAAACTGCAATAAACTGTCTACAAAATTGTATTTTATTAATTACTAGGGGGGGGACTCCCAATGGGACCCCTTTGGAACCTTCTATACACATATATGTTATGTTTTCTTTGTAATAATGGTGTGGGATTAATAATAACCTCAAAGTTAAGATGATAAATAATGTTAAATGTCGAAATCAAATCATTCCGTGTATTTTATAAAAGCTGTTATAATAAACGTTAAAAGATCCAGCAAGTATCAGGTCTACATTTAAACAGAAATCTAACCTAAAAATATTTATTGTATTCATAAGGTATGTTGATTAACCTAAAAAGTCAGACATACAAATAATTGGTTACAATTTGAAATCAGCTGTTAATTGAAATATTAGAGCAGACAGCTGATTACTATACCAGTAGACTACTAAAAATATTTAATTATTATTTATTATGGCGCTCCCATTGCCGTAAAATATTTAGTATAGCGTGTTATTTGTACGTTCAACAGATGTCATTGTTTACGAAAACATAACCTGAAAGTTAGAAATAAAAATAATTGCTTCGAAGTTTGAAATCAGCTGTTAATGAAAATAATCAAACAGCTGATGACTGTACCAGCACTAAATATATTTAATTATTATTTATTATGGCGCTCCCATTGCCGTAAAATATTTAGTATAGTGTTATTTTTACGTTCAATAGATGGCATTGTTGACGAAAATCTAACCTAAACGTTAGAAATAAAAATAATTGTTTCGGAAGTTTGAAATCAGCTGTTAATGGAAATATTATAGCAAACAGCTGATTACTGTAGGCCTACCAACAAAAAACATATTTACTTACTATTTAGTAGGGTGCTCCCGTTGCCGTAAAATTTGTTGTCGCTCCGGTGAATTGAATTTAATAAAAATTAGGATGTAGCTCAGTTTGGCGACAAAAGTTTCTAAAATGTTTAGGCCCTTTTAAGGGTCGAAAACGTGGCCTGAAGGGCGTGAGGTGAAGCCTCGGTAAAATGTAGCCTGAAGGGCAGTGAGGTGAAGCCTCGCTAATTCGGTCCTGAAAGGGCCGAATATGTTAAGGAACGTGAGCCTGAAGGGCACTTGACTGCAGGTGAAGCCTGTGAACGATGCGTAGCGCTGCGCTGTCGTTGCGTTGCGTTGAATCCTTGCGAAGCACAGTAGCCCTAAGTAGGGTGCGCACTACCCGGTCACCAAGACGACTGCAATGTCTTGGATCGAGTGGCTACTGGACGAAGTCGGCCCTGAGAAGGACCGTGTAAGCTTGAAGAGCGTAGAATTGTCGGGTGACACGTAGCCGGAGCTACGGCGGAGGTTCTAGCCGGACTAGCCTCTTTTCCGCGAACGGGTCTTCTTGTGTCTGCTGTCCGGTTGCGCTGTGACGTTGGCGTAGAAAGAACAAGATTTATTTTGAATTAGAATTGAATTTATTTTCCGTAACAGCCTGGCGGTCGACAAAACTCCCTCACTCCTTCGGCTTCAAATATCCTGCCGCAACTCTCTATTTCCCGGGTGGCACTAGTCCGGCCAATTGGTGGTGCGCCTGGCAACTAGTCCGGCCAAAGTACGTGTCCTGGCTAGGCAAGGTACCTCTAGCACTTGTGTTAGCAGTCTCCTGGTCTTCGGTGGTTTCTCAAAGGCAGTTGAAGGCTTGTTGTTCGCTTGGTTGTTCGTTAGTTGATGTTCACTTGGTCTGGTGGTGATCCAGGATCATAATTTGAGCTATTTCCCCCCCGTTATATACAGTTTCGCAGCGAAAAAGTAACATAAAGGTGCGAAATCTAACACTTTGCGGACGTAGTCGGCGAATTGCAGTACAGCAAAGTTGCCGAGTTCCGAACCACTGTAGAGATCTGAAGTGTTGGCGCGTTCTTAAGTTTGCGGTTGCAAGTTCTTAAGTTGGCGTAGGGACTTAGAATATTTTCGACAGAAGCTACGCGGGAGATTGTAACCTTCTCGGACGCAGTGCGATGAACGCCGAGAAAGTTTGAAGTCGTATTTCGGCCGTTTGAGAATTAATATATTTAGTTTGTTTTCGGCAAACGTTTCTACGGTTGCCACTAAATATATTACGTGACCGGGGAACTGAATTTACTGGGGATTATTGAGATATAACGATAGATGTTTCGCGGGAAATTACCGAACAACTTTCCCGTAAGACAAGGTCTTGTCGGCGGGGAGAAGTTTTACGGTAGAAGTGAAGGTGCCGTTCGCGGTGATGTCGCAGAGTCCTTGGCGGGAGAACGTGTCGACGTATCCCAGACATCTGTAGTGCGTAGTCGGAACGGTCCTTGAGAAAGTTGTGGGGAGATAAAGCTAGTCTCTTTCTCGGAAGATGAGGTGTCAACTTCCGAGGAAAGCAAACGTAGATTATAGAAGATTGCCGGCCGATATCGTCGTGTCCTTGGCGGTCGAACATGCCTATGTTCGCCAGACAGATAATATACCGACCGGGGCGTAATAGAGTGAAGCTCTGAGGACGTTTAGGCGAGTTTTCCCGTAAAAGGCATTTACGGGAAAATCGCAAGTCGCTGACTGATGTTGGGCCCTTTTGAGGGCCAAAAAGTTAAGTGATGGAATTGAAGTTTGAATTGCACTATGTTAGTTTCGCACGAAGAGTAGGTCCTTTTAAGAGCCAAAAAGTTACTCGGTGATTTTTGATTTGTTTTTCCGCTGGACTGTATATACGATGCCGGGGAATCTTACGAAGAATTTAATTATTGATAAATATAAGTAGCTCCGCTACGACAA
>JAGFPH010012015.1:11841-32080 GCA_018207615.1 Philaenus spumarius | reverse complement strand
AACATAAATATTGGGTAAAATTTCGGTGGTTAACGTAAAAATTGGTTTAAAATTTATTGGTTAAGGGTCTGCTGTAGTGGCGGCCATTTTTGAATTTTATCCCGTAAGAGCAATGTTAAATTTAAAACAATTAATTTCGTTTATTTTGAATCATAAAACTGTTCGCAATGGTCTTACAGTCGCACGAGTTTTACGTTTTACATTTTTTTAACCTCTTTCATTTGTCACGTAATTGACATTTTTTAAGCACCAAGTTTGATCTTTTTTCCTTACACAATAACAAATGTAGAGTTAAAAGTGAAACGAAAGCCGGATCCGCAATTTCATAAAGAATATTTAATTTTTCTTTTCAGCACTCAATTACAAAAGATGGATTCATAAAATGGTTTTTGAATGAGGCAATGTCAAAGCGCTCAGCTGCACGAAATTGTTTAGATACGGCTATAGAGTGAAGCGCTGGAGTCGCAGGTTGCTTTTTCTTTTAAAGGAGCAGACCCAACCTAGAGATTGGGTACAATATCGGGGATTAACCTAAATATGGGTAAAATTTCGGGAGTTGACTAAATATTGGGTAAAATTTCGGGGATGGACCTAAATATTGAGTAAAATTTCGGGAGTTGACCTAAATACCGGGTAAAATTTCGGGAGTTGACCTAAATATAGGGTAAAATTTCGGGAGTTGACCTAAATATAGGGTAAAATTTCGGGGATTGACCTAAAAACAGGGTACAATTTCGGGGGTTAACATAGGCCTATATATTGGGTAACGTAAATATTGGGTTAAAATTTTGAGGGTTAACGTAAAAATAAGTTAGAGGTTATTAAAAATTAGGTAAAGTTTTTGGGTACTAACTCAAGAGCCACGTGTCTCTAACCTAACCTTCAGAATTTCGGAAGTAGAAGTTTTTATCAACCAACCCTATATTGGGCATCAAATTTGAAAAGAGTAAATTTTGTCGTTACCTGTCCAACGTTTTCAAATCTGTAGCCCATATTTAATGGGAGGGTTGCCCATAGAGTCAATATCCGATTAGTGCCTACACATTTCAGCGTCTAAAATTCTACAAAAATATGGAAAAAGTTCCTTCGAACATATATCAGGAAACGAAATCTTTTACCAGTTTTGTGTACTAAATAATGTATGTCTAGAACGACTTTTTTACAGGTTACTCATCAATGTAAATTACCTAGTTTGGTAAAAATAATCAACTTGTCACAATAATCCGTTATAAAATGGCGGTCATTACAAATTTTAAATGAAAAAAGCTAGCCGTAAAATGTCTTACAATTAATTATGATTACAATATTATGTATTATCTATACTAATATTATAAAGAGGTTAAATTTGTTTGTATGTAGGGGGTGATCTCTGGGACTACTGAACAGATTGAAAAATTAGTTTTAATAATAAAAAGCTACACTATCCCTCAGTAACATAGGCTATAATTCATTTTGATACAAATATTTTTTACTTCAATATTTGTAAATTTATTCGGAAAAAATTCTTAGGTTAGGCCTAGACAGATGAACCAACACATGCATTTATATTTTTTACCATAGCAACCGATTGAATAAAACTACAGATAGAACAGCTGTTTGCTAAAATATGTCCATTAACAGCTGATTTCAAACTTTGAAGCAACTATTTGTATTTCTAACATTTAGGTTAGGGTTTTATCAAAGTGTAGATGTGAGACTTGCTGGTTCTTTTAACCTTTATTATAACTGCTGTTATAAATTATAAGAAATAATTTGATTTTAACATTTAACATTATTTACCATCTCTACACCTTTATTATAAAGAAAATATAACATGATTATATGTGTATATAAGGTACCAACGGAGTTGGCGTGTGGAGCACGTAGGGGTTTCCCCTAGTAAAATATAAAACTACTGATCAAAAACTAAGCAACACATATTTTTTTTAATGAATTTACATTCGTTACCATATCAACCAAATTAAATTACAAGTGAAAAAACATGGACCACGACGGGGATTTGAACCCGGGACCTTTACGATTCCGTCATAACGCTCTACCAACTGAGCTACACTGATCACTTCCCGATATTGGTCGGTTGACACTTGTACGGTTAACACCACTGTAAGCAGCAAAAAAAGAATTAAGATTGTCTTCAATGTCGTATACACGAGGAATTCAGTCTGTTAGTTCAATATTTTGCCGTAAAACCGTACAAGTGAGATAACATCGACCAATATCTGGAAGTGATCAGGATGGCTCAGTTGGTAGAGCGTTACGACGGAATCGTAAAGGTCCCGGGTTCAAATCCCCGGACTTGGTCCATGTTTTTTTCACTTGTGATTTAATTAAATATCCCTTGTTGAGGAAGTGTGTAATCGGAAAAAAATTGTTTATTATTCGTTGTAACGGCTTTTTTAGGTTAAGCAAAATAAAGGAAAACAGAAACGGAAATCAACGAAAAAGGCTCACTATGCAAGTCAAACATCTTGTTACATAATATAAATAAAACAGCTGATTCGGGTCAAAAGCCTGGCAAAATTTTAGGTTACGCCTACACTGAACCATGCAAATTTCTTGAAAACATTTAAGTTTATTACCACAGAACCTAATTGGCAAATTTAGAAACTGTATTTTTTTTAACATCCAACATCTTTTTAAAGTTATGTATTATATAAATAGATTTTATTTTTCACCCAAAATACACGACCTTTCTGCGTACGCGCCAGTATCTGGGATACCGCACCACCACCATACCCAGATCCAAGTGCCTATGTCCTAATTAACCGTAATTTCCCGGAAAATATCTCAGAATATAATAATTTGTTTGTATTTGCTTCGGCGAGAGTCACCGTGGGAGTTGGTGAGCGAAGCGAGCATGGGCCAAACCTGTAGTATTTTTAAATGCAAAACATTTTGTGATATAAAATTATTTGCAATTTTGCAGCTGCAATTACGCAGCTGCAAAAGGATTAGGAAGGGCTTTTTGTTTTTAACTCGAAGATACCCGTAATGACAGCTAAAAAGCCGGCGTAATAGTGTTTTCTAGACGGCTAATAACCACCAGTGCACTTTTCCAGTTTTTCTGCGGTTTGATTTAATCTAGATTCAAAACAACCATTAATGCAAATGTTGATTCTACTTTCGTTTCGCCGGACGCAACGAGCGTATCGGTTCATAATCACCCGGTAATCGCGACTGCAGCGCATCCTATCGGAATTAATTAAAACACCCAATCCAGGAAACTGGTTTCTCCGAGCCGTACGTGCATTATCATTTCCAATTATCTTTGGGGTATTTAATTTTCCACGGCGTATGGTGGACACTACGCTTCCTCGAGAAGTTTCAAAATCACCGTCACTTAGCTATTTATTGAATCGTACACAATATGTTAGAATATGTGGTAATAGTGTTAGTGATGAGATGAAGGTCCGAAATGGGGTTCCTCAAGGTTCAGTATTTGGTGCTTTGTTGTTTGTTATACAGGGTGTTGCTTAAATACTACGCCAAACTTCTGTAGTGGGTTCCTTCCATAAAAATAAATAAAAAAGTCTTATAGGGGAGAGAGGGGTAATGGCACGCACCTTATTTCAAACGTCTGGTACAGTTTTAATTATCATTGTATATATTTTGTAATACACTCATTAGGTATCAAATTTATTTTGTAATACAGTATTCACTGCAAGATATAATGAAATTGTGTTTTCTTAATGATTTAATAAAAAATGTAAAACAATGTCGTGCGTCCTATTACCCACCTTAGTGGGGTAATAGTACGCATGTAAATAACATGGAAAATAATATCAAAATAACACCAAATATTATAGTAGAAACACATTTATTACAACTGATATAACTTACTTTGTAGTAGGATTAAGCAACAGAAATTAAATTAAGATTCTATACCAAAAAAAAAAATGAAATTTTAAATATTTATAAAGTTTATAATAATAATAATTTTTTAAATTAATCAAAATATTAGCAACAATTTACACTTTACTTTAAATTAGCCTTGTGCTTGACAAAAATCACATGTGAAATTATAAGGAGTTTCTGCAGCACTACAGTCAGAATGAACCCATCCTGAACACATGACACAAAGGTACCAAAGTTCATTATCTCTTCCAAACTCTCCACAAAACAGACAAGTATTATTTGTGTCGTTCTTTTCTGCTAACATGTCTGTAAAATCTACATCGTCCAAGTCATCGTCCTGACAAATGTTGTTTAAGTTTCCTTCATCTTCCGATGAGCTATCAACAGGCCTTGGATTAAATAGACTTTTCTTTAGGCCTATTTTCTTCTTTTTATCATTGGATGTCAATTGAGGTTTTGTTTTTGTAGATTTTTTATTCCCTTGGCTTTGTAATCTGTTCTTTCTCTTTTCTTCCAATTCTTCTAGAATCTTTTTTCTCGGTGTGGCTGTTAAAATTTCGGAATGGCATTTAGGCCTACCACGTGTCACTTTGAGTCCTTTAGACGTCGATGGTTTTGGAATTGGGGAAATCACTGAAATAGGAACATGAGTCTCATTGGCTATAGCAACAGTTGAATTATTTTCCGCATCAGTACGAGAGTTAGGGCTGTCTATTATTGCTGATGTTGCCTCTAAAGCGGCAGGCAAAAAGTCTTCATTGTCAAATAGGATATCGTTAAAAGGGTAGATTCCTGATGCCCTAAAACCAGATACAGCTTTGTTTACTGCAGCTACATTTTCGTAAGCTATCTTTAACAGCCCTGGGACATCTTCCTTTGTAATTTTTTGAAATCCATTATTTCTTAAAAAGAGCGCACATTCTCTATTATATGAGTTTTTAAGAGGACCAAAAAACGTTAGGTCTAGGGGCTGTAATCGGTGGCTAGTGTGTGGAGGAAAAGAAACAACGATAATCCCATTTTCCTTGCAAAAGTTGTAACTTAACAATGAAGTGTGACTCGAATGATTGTCCATCAGAAGTAATGTAGGATGCTCTTTTGAGGACTGAGTATTGAATGAAAAGTGTTTTAACCACTCTAAAAATAAATCTTCATTCATCCATCCCGATTCTGACATTTTGTAGATGCTTCCCGCTGGTCCTCCGCGTGTTATTCCCGCCGACGCCCTTACACCAGGAAATATAAACATTGGTGGAACAAAGATACCAGTAGCACCCATAGCACAGCAAAGTGTAATGTTTTTACCTCTTTCTAAACTAGTAGCACTTCCTACTTGCTTCTGACCTTTAGGGCCTACTATAGAGGGAGGTTTCTGGACAGTGGTAATTCCGGTTTCGTCGACGTTAAATATTCTTGAAGGTGGGAACTGATATTTATCAATGACTGTACTTAAGTTGGTATAAAAGTTATTCACTGCTGTTTTATTAAACCCTAAAATTCTGTTCATCGAAGTTGCTTCAGGTTTGCGGAGACTTAGCTGAGGATTCCTTTTCATAAACGCCTGTGCCCAATCTTTACCAGCAAGCTTAGTTTCTTTATTAAAATAATGCTTTATTTTATTTCTTTCTGCATATTCAAATGCCATTCGCCGAAGCTCAGTCAGTGTAACACCATAAAATAATTTAGCTAGGTAGTTTTAATAGATGACTACTTATTTCAGATTCCTGAGTTTTGGTAAAGATAGCTTTTCTACCCATGGATGGTCCTCCAATCAAACCTACCTTAAGTCTTTTTCTTAATGTTGCTTCATGTATACCATACTTGCGCCCAACTGCTCTGATCTTTTCTCCATTTTTAATACATTCCATTGCAGCTTTCAATTGGTCTTCTGTCCAAGAAGCCTTCGTAGTGATCCGGACAGGATTTCGAGGCATCTACCAAAAAGACATAGGCCCAATTAAAGATCAGGAAAAAACTTTTAGTAATAGAACTAATTAAACACAAAAGGAGTTAACATGCTCTAAAAATTGCAAAGAATTATTTAATTCAAATTTTATAATGTCAAATACAAATTTTGAAAACAAATCAAACAAATAATTAAATATTTAATTTGAATAATTATAAATATCTTCATTAAACAACTTTATATCCTTAAATAAAAGGTTATTTTGCTTAGGACTTTATAATTATAAAACTTTTTCTTTCAAATCAAATAATAAATAAAAACTTAAATAAATAAATATATTTACAAATTTAGGCTACATAAAAAATGTTATATATCATAAAATACAGTAAAACGCTAACGTATAATTTAAAGTTACTACAAATTAAAACAGTGGGGTAATGGGACGCAGGTCGGGTATTGGGACGCATGTATGCGTACGATTACCCCAAGTGACGCCATTACAATATTTTTCTTTTGTCAAGCTACAGTACAAAGAAAAATAAGTTCTATCATATTCAACTATTAACTAATGAATTGTACATCACTTGTATTACACTTAAGTTCTTAAAAAATAAATACTTGTTCTCTTACCTTAACTGGAATGTTCGTTTTTAATAAGATGAAAATAGAGTAAAGTTTTCTAACTTCAATAACACCACGATAATCAACTAACAAGCGTCACCAGTCAACTCAAACTGACGACCAGGGTTGCCAATTACATTTTAAAGAATTACCCTCTCACTAGCACAAAATTACCCTCTTTTACCCCCTGATTACCCTCTTTCACGACTACTGCTTAATAAGCACAATCCAAGTTAGAAAAGCTTTTAACCATATTTCACCAAGCATCAAACTATTTCTTTTTAACATTTTTAGTTACATTTGATGGCTGAACAGCCTATTATTAATAAATTAGTCTACAATAAATATTCAGTTAATCTAGTTGGGGACTGCACTTTCATAAGCGGCACAATGAAGGTTGCAGCAGTTAGGTTAGCTTATTTACAAATTACTAGTGCCTTCCTTTGTGCCACTTATGAAAGTGCACCGCTAGTTGGGTTTAAAACAATAATTACTAGCAATCAAAACAAGCATTAGCATTAGATATCAAATTTAAAAGTTCACTTACCCCTGCCAATTGTAATCCTGTAGGCCTATTCTTTCCCATTTATCAAACATAATATTATGTAGCAAAACAAAATCTTAGTACAAATATTTTAGACCAAGAGTTAAATCCAATGTCATGCTCTGATAATGAAGTAGCCCTATCTGACGATAAAGAAGAGGTATGCCTAATCCAAAACGTTAGTTCAAAATCTAGTGTTAAGTCCAGCCCTGGTTTGAAAAAAAACACTTAAAGCGAAAAAAAGGACAAACGCTGAAAAAATAAATAAATTTAGCAGTAAATGGCTTCATATGCCTGAGTTCAGCCCATGGCTGTCTAAGAGCCCAGTCCTTAGGGGAAAACATGAACTAGCTCACTGTAAAATTTGTAACTTAAATATTACAGCCCATAAATCTGAAATCAAACGTCATTCGGAATCAGAAAGACATTGTAATTTATTTAAAGAAATAGCAACCAACAAAAGTTTTTCTGAAGTAATTTCCCAAACAACTTCAAACCTTGATGTGAAACGGGCAGAGCTCAAATTAAGTGCATTGCTGGCAGAGAATAATTTACCTTTTAGTGTTATGGACAAATTAGTGCCATTATGTAAAAGTATTTTTAAAGATTCAAAAATAGCCTCTAAAATGGGTAGTAAAAGAACCAAAGCTACTGCTTACTTAAAAACATCATTGGGCCCCTCTTTTTCAGAATATTTGTTTGAAAAATTGAGAGTTCCTGTTTGCTTTTTTTCTATTATAATGGATGAGACAACGGATTTGTCATCCAAAAAGCAATGTGCTTTGTCTGTTATTTTTTTTAATAATTACCTAGCCAATTACCCGCTTTTCCTTCATTACCCTCCCTATTACCCGATGGATGTTAAAATACCCGAAAATCGGGTAATTACCCGCTCATTGGCAACAGTGCTGACGACAGAAGGTAGGTGAAGCTAGACACAGCCTATTTTCCGACAGAAAGCGCTTCAGTCGTGAGATAAATGGGTGCGTACCATTACCCGCTGCGTACGGTTACCCCTCCTTCCCCTAAACATGTGCCCTCACCCGTTAGTTTTCCAAATATCCACCATTTTGTTTTTTTACGAAATAATTCACATCTAGAGAAATGTTTGACTGATTTAGTTCAAACTTGGCGTGAAGTTTTGCCTAACAATGATCTATCTCAAGAAAAATAATTCGACCACGCAGCTTAACCGCTGACGTGAGTTGAGCAAATTTCCAAAATTAAGTTTATAGGCCCATGTTTCAGTGTTTCAACCAACAATTTGGGAAATAGGCCTATTCACGACGGTGCTGAATAGTTGCAAAATGGTTCGCACGCCATTCTGCATAATATTGGGAGTATTTTCAATACACAAAGAATTGCGTGCTTCGCACGCCGACCCCTATATTGGAAGTATCTTCAATGCACAATGCATTGCGCGCTTCGCACGCCAACCCCACGGTAGAATCCACCACATGGCTTTGAACCGGGTACTTCTATGGTATTTTACGTTTTAATCGATTTTGGGGGAAAAAAGCGAGCTATAAAGTCGCGTAAAAAAAAAAATGTGCAGAATAACATCCTACATTTATATTTGTAGAAAAAACTGAAAAACAAATTCATTCTCATAGGAGAAATCTCAAAAATAGTTACTTCCGGTAACAAAACGTACTTCCGGTTGTTGGATTTTTTTTTGCTAACGAACTCGTCCGAGCCACATAGACAACCTACACGTGTACCAAATTTGAACCAAATCGGACTTAAAATGCGGCCGCTAGAGTGCGAACACTATATGTATGAATTTTAATGAACCCAAAAAACGTGTTCTGGGGACCATGATCGGTGCTCATTTGCTACTCCCGACCTTGGGTCTCACCATAAGGGCCACTGCAATAGCTCATTTTTTCCTATGGAAATTCGCTAATAATCGATTATATCAAATCAAAATGGCAGCTGTTTGAAAATTTCAAACCTAAATTACTCAAAATCCGTTCATTTTAGCAAAAAAATGTCAAGACACCTTTTTTGTAGCCCTTATGATTCCCTGATTCCGTTATGGTTTACTTTTTGTTTTGAAGTAACTGTCAAAACAATCGGATGAAGGATAATAGTTAAGTTAAAGATAATAACAGCATATTATGTACATACAATATTGCTGTGTTTACTGTGTTGGTATAGGATGCCGTGTTGAACAAACCAATTATTACGCATAACTCAACTATTATCCGATTGTTGTACACCATCCGATAGGGTATCAAAATAGATACAAAAAAGTGTCAATATTTTTTGGTAAGTTATGTACGTTTTTGTTTGAGTAATTCAGGTTTGAAATTTTCAAACAGCCGCCATTTTGAAATGCATGATTGGATTTAATCGTTTATCTTTCTTGAGATAGATCATTGTAAGGTCAAAGTTCATGCCAAGTTTGAACACAATCTGTCGAACATTTGTCTAGATACGAATTATTTTGTATAAAAATGGCGGATATCTGAAAAACGAAGCGTTTGAGGGCCAATGTTTATAGCACTTTTTAAAATTTATTTTTATGTAAGGAACCCACTCCAGAAGTTTAAGAAACACCCTATATTAATAGTTTCTGTGAGGTTAATTTCAGGGGAGAGTTATATCTACCTTTGCAGATGACACTGCCTTCGTGTATAGTGGACCAAATATTAGGGGTATAAAGAAGGATCTTGCGCTGTATCAGGTGGTGGTTTGCGACTCATTACGGGGTGCCACGGTAACTAGAACAAGACGGTATGTGTCACGCGCAGGTCGTTGGTGGCTATGACGTCACTGACACCGAAGCGCCCGGCATCTCTACAGCGATTCGATTTCGCCAGTGACAAGCTTCTTAAAAACATCACCCTACACGACTATTGGGTGAACGGAAAATATAAAATCTTTCATGGGATCACATATACACTCTAGGGAATCTTGAGGTGCAATTTTTGTATAGTAAAACCTTTTTTATCGACAGTAAATTCATAGTTATTCATTATAAAAAGATGTACTTGCATATACAAAAATTTAAGGAAACATTTTGTCGATTTGTTTGAAATTAATAGTATGAATGACCTAAACCCAATTAATAAACCTAAAATGGAAATATTCAAGGTAAAATATTAAGTGATAACAATAGCATAACAAATAGTAAATACAACAAAACAGGTACTGTACCTATTATCGGCTGTTTCCATTTCCGTGTTAGGCTACGAAAATCATGACCTGGACATTCACATGTGGGCCTCTAAACTTGTCTTCAATACGATCATAACAGATGTCTGAATTAACTTTCATTTCGTCAAAACTGTTGACAACTTCCTTATGAAAATCTTCGTATATTATAGCTGGCCCTTTAAGTATATTCATACTAATGTCTAAAAATCTAGGAGGGGTTGAAAATTGAGAAAGCCGCCTTGCTATGGTTGTCTCGCTTGGGAGGGGATACTTTAATGATTCCCTTAGATATGATAATCCTCTTTTAGAGATGCATCTGATAGTTACTGCTTTTGCTACATCATCAGCCGACCAGTTTGTACATTTCCCCTTTAATACATATTGCTGCTGACATACGGTAAATATTTTTCATATTTTTCTTACGATTGTTTGAGTTTTGATATAAGTACACTAGCATTGTTCAGTTTATTTACAAGTAATTTATTTTTTTTTAAATTATTGTCGTTTTCATAATAAAAGAGCCTCTAACCGTAGATAAATCACTAGATATAGGTCATGTTAAATTTAAATTGGAAGAATTAGCTTCCTGATCATCAGGCGTGTTTTGAATATTTACACTGTCTGCTGAATCATGTAGCAAAGATTTTATAATATTTTTAGATTTACGATTTTCGGCTCGTTGAGATAATGTGGGGGGGGGGGGGGGTGTTGTGGTGGCATTTGGTATTGTTTGTGTTGGAACTGTCTTGGGTTTTAAAATGTGTTTTTTAGGTAGGTTCGTTTAATAGTACACTTTTTAAGTCTCTTTCAAAATCTGTCGTTAAAAAATGCTCAGAGTAAATCCGCGCTGTAAGTGAATTAAAATGATCTTTCCTTTTACAAAAATATACCCACTGTTTGTGTAGTTTATCTTTAGGAAATTTATGAAAGGAAATTCCTAACCTCTTTGCGTGATCCGTATGATTGGTGCAACCGGCAACTGCATAACAAGGCATTTTGTTATAAAACACTTAAATATACACACACTTAAACTTAAAATATTATATACACTGTTTAGAAGAAAACTATACTACACATCACGCACACATTTGTGTAAAAATTACACATAACGAACCCAGCAAATCGTTGTTTGCGGAAATAGTGCAAGTCAATCTGCTTCTGCTAGGCGGAAAGCATGAGACGGTGTCAGTGACGTCATCTGAGCTCAGAGTTACTGCGCAGCTGTCTCGTGACACATACCGTGTAGTTCTAGTTCTAGTTACCGTGCGTGGTGCTAAGTAAAAAAACTAAATGTATAATTTTTGATTTGAAAAATGAAATAATTTTTTAAAAGGAAGTCAAGTAACATGCACTGTCGCGTTCACAGTTCGTTGCGACTGTGAAACTATTGGCAGAGTCAATAGCCTAAAGTACCTGGGAGTAACGGTAGACTATAAATTATGCTGGAAAGAACACGTTGAGGAACTAAACAAGAAACTTTGCCTGGTATTAAGAAAGGTGTATTATATGAGATCTTTTTGTAGCGTTAACATATTAAAAGTTGTACATTATGCACTTGCTAATTTTAAACTGATATGTGGACTGTTGGTGTTTGGTGGTACATACCTGAACACACTTATACCTGTAATTAGAACTCAAAAACACATAATTAGGACAATTTTATACAAATCAAAATTATAACATTCCTTGCTCTTATTTAGGCAGTTGAGTATGTTATCTTTTCGTAGACTATATGTGTATGTCATCCTAAATGCGGCTATAAAAGGAAATATGGATATACCAAAATCTAATATACAGAATACGCGTAGGGAGCGGTATTGTATCTTATCCAAAGCCAAACTAACCATGTTTCTTATTATACCAGGCACCTAAATTATTCAATGTTTTGCCAACAAATATAAAAGCAATTTATGGAGCTAATTATTAAAAAAAAAAACTTACATACCTTATCTTATTGAATTTGAAAATATTGAAGATCTTTTGGAACGAAGTTCCTTTACGCGGCTTGAGGTAGGAGTTGACAAATAGAAAGTGTAACGCGTAACGAAAAATCGTTATCGAATGTTTTGTTATGGCAATGAATGTAAATACATTCAAGAAACGTGTGTTTTTGGTTCATCAATTTAAGTTAGGAGACGTTCGGTTCCGTCCGGCGTAGTTCGGATACTATCGTTAAGCGCTGGTATTAACAATTTTATTAAAAGTGAGTTAAATTATCTGACTATTGCAATTTTGTAAATGTAGATTCAAGAAATGGAAAGTATGTGTAATACAAACTCAGAAAACTAAATTGACATAATTTTATATTTTGATACAAGTGTTACTGTTTCCATACGTTTAATGTTATTATAATAAAGGTGTAGAATTATTTATAACATCAAAGCTAAAATGGTAGACACAGTTAAATGTCCATTCATTGTAAATAGGCCTACATTCAATAAACATAAAATGTTGGTTCATCAGTCTAGGCCAACCTAAAATTATTGTGTGTATATTTTATTTATTTTACCTGCCTTGACGGCAACATACACACAATCATTTTAGATTAGGCCTAGACTGGTGAACCAACATTTTATGTTTATTGAATATATTTACACAGAATGGACATTTAACTGTGTTTACCATCTTAGTTTTGGTGTTATAATTAATTCTACACCTTTATTTTAATAACATTAAACGTATGGAAACAGTTAATACTTGTATTAAATACAAACTAATAATAATCGTCAATTAAAAGATTAAAATTATATAATTCGAAACATACTGTGCCATAAATGTATCTAATTTATAATTCAATATTTTTTGAATAAATTATATTCTCCCAAAAATATTAAATGAAATGAAACTCTGTGATTTTATTGATTACTTTTCATTATTTACATTGAAAAAATGATAGAAAATAAAAAATAAAATATAGGAATTACAGAGAGAGAGAGAGAGAGAGAGAGAGAGGGGGGGAGAGAGAGAGAGAGAGAGAGAGGGAGAGAGAGAGAGAGAGAGGGAGAGAGAGAGAGAGAGAGAGAGAGAGAGAGAGAGAGAGGGAGGGAGAGGGAGAGAGAGGAAGAGTGAGAAAGAGAAAGTCGTATAGAGGGGACATAACACTTTTTCATCAAGTGACGAAAATGTATAAATATCTATAGTCAAAATATCCATATTAAATTACATTAAGATTTGAAGAAAATGTGAATTCCTGACGACCGCACAAACTAAAAATTTTTGCACCATTTTAGGTGCAGTGGATGTTTTTCTCGCCGCTGTTTTTGTTTAGTTGGAAGTAGATACAGGTTTTAGCTGACATCACTAAACGTTGCATATTGGTATAAATAATGGTGGTAGCATTGACTTTCTTTTCTTCGAATATTTTTTTTTTGAAATTCGTGCTGGTAAACCCAAAAACTGACTTCGCCAACAGGGTTACCTATTTTTGAAGCTTGCACAATAAAGTGTAGAAACACAAATTGTACATAACCTAATTTCTTTGTAAATATTAATGTATTTAGTTATAAGTCAAACATTATGTACCCCCGTGAAAAATCACACGCGGATCAATTAGGTACACATCAGAAATACATCATTTATACAAAATACCATTTAAAAACAACACACTTTATCTAGGCCTAAACAAACTAAGCTGGCGGGGATTTTTAAATCGGTAAAAATGTGTTCAATTATAAGGACTATAAAACTGTAGGCATATTTGTTAAAAATTCGTATTTATGTATGTTATCTATATATACATAATTAATTTGCTAGGGGTTATTTTGTGAGTAGAACTCCTCCTAGAGTTTTTAACCGATTTTGATGTTTTTGGTGTCATTTTACAGAGCTCACTCTGAAGTTGTGCTTCCCTTAAAATGAGCTCAATGTATGTTAAGGGCTTCGCCCCAATGGCCCTCAAAGTTGAAATGTTAATCTTATGGAAGGTCAATCTTAAGGAAGAAAAGAAAGATTTCTTTTGATTTTATCAGGGGCACAAAAACAGCTGTTCGTATGAAAAGCTTAAAACAGCTGATTTTGATCAACAGCTGATTTTGATCAACAACTGATTTGGATCAAAAACTGAATATAATTTTAGGTTAGGTAAATCAAGCAATAGCGAAGCATTGCCATGTCCACTAGTTAAATATTTAAAGAAAGATAAAAATATTATCTTTTAACTGCTTTTTATTTCATATTGATAGATCAAATGATTTAGAAGTTATTAGTATTATAGTGAAGAAATTAGTAATCGAATATGTTTATATGTTGTACCAAGATGTACGAATGTTTCCGAATTTAAACGAGTAGGTATCTCTTCTTTGAATTTGTATACACAAATATATTTATGATAAAAGGTTGTAGGTTGTATTTATATACAGTTTATAACCTCAAAGCAAATATTATAATGTATTATGGCATACATTAGTTCTATAACTCATACATTAAAAAAATCAACTTCACAAGAAATTATAATGATTGAAGTTGTAAAAATAACCCCAAAGTATAACCTACACTGGGTTTAAGTATTATAGTCTGTATACAGTAACTTGGCGTCTATACCCTGGCTACCTGCTACAGACCCTAAGTAGCAGGTAGCCAGGGCACAGACGCCAAGTTACTGTATACAGACTATACATATGATGGGTGAAATCAGCTGTTATATGTTACTCTTACTCACGTACGGACGTACACTCGCTTTTATAAGAGTTGATCGAGTTGTATTTTTGGTTTGTCATGTCTGTATGGTTGTGCATTATGTCAGTGCTGACGCTATGTACGCAGGAAATAAATTCTTTATTATTATTATTGAACTACAGTTTTTTCGCTTCGTCACTTACACTGCTGGCAGTCAGAGCACATTATTAAAGTATGGCCTACACGCCAAGCGTACTCACTTCGGAATTGCCAAATTCTTTACAAATTGTGTTACACTATGTTATTTCCACTATCTTTAAATAGGACAAACTGCTATAAAAGCAAGTGTTTGTACGTACGTCCGCGAGTAACAAAAAATCGTACCGCATGAGCAAGGTTACATTAATTTTATGATTCGACTAGTAAGCCCCCGTGAAAAATCACAGGCTGATTAATTAGACACGGATCAGAAATACATCATATTTATACAATCTACTAATTAAAAACAACAGACTTTATCTAGGCCTACCTAAATATGCTCACGGGGATTTTTAACTCCGTAAATGTGTATGCTTACAATTATAAAGATTACAAATCTGTAGGCCTATTTGTTAACATTTTATATTTTTGTACGTTATTAGCGAATTTCCATAGGAAAAATGAGCTATTGCACTGGCCCTTATGGTAAGACCCAAGGTCGGGAGTAGCAAATGAGCACCGATCATGGTCCCCAGAACACGTTTTGGGGGATCATTAAAATTCATATATATATATGTATATGTGTTCGCACTCTAGCGGCCGCATTTTAAGTCCGATTCGGTCCAAATTTGGCACACGTGTTGGTTGTCTATGTCGCTCGGACTAGTTCGTTAGCCAAAAAAAATCCAACAACCGGAAGTACGTTTTTTGACAGGAAGTAATTATTTTTTGACATTTTTACTACGAGAATTAAAATTTTTTAGAGGTTTTTCTAAAAATATAAATGTAGGATGTTATTCTGCACATTTTGTTTTTTTACGCGACCTTATAGCTCGCTTGGTTCCCCCAAAATCGACCAAAACGTAAAATACCACAAAAGTACCCGGTTCGAAGCAAGTGGTGCAAACTCGCGAGGCCGCTAGGAGGAAACAAATTCTACTAATACATTGCGTACACACAGACAGCTGTTCAACGCCTTCGTGAGTAGACCTATTTCCCAAATTGTTGGTTGAAACCCTAAAACGTAGGCATATACACTTAATTTTGTAAATTCGCTCAACTCACGTCAGCGGTCCAGCTGCGTGGTCAAATTATTATATATTTTAAAGAAAGATATCAAAATATTATGCTTTAATTGCTTTTCATTTCATATTGATAGATCAAATGATTTAGGAGTTATTAATATATATTCACACACATATATATACAAGTTTTAATTACACCCCAAAACGTGTCCTGGGGACTATGATTGGTGCTCATTGACTAGTCATGACCTTGTTTCTCACCAAAAGGGTCACGTCAATAGCTCATATTTAATATGGAAATTCAATAATAAAGCTGAAAATATCACCTGGAGAATTAACACGCCCTGTATTAAGAATATATTATTGAAAGTAATAATATACTGTAGGAATATGTTTGATGACAATGAAACTTGCTAGTTTGATAATAAAGGGGTTATGTAAGCTTGAGGTTAAGTGGGGGGGGGGGCGTTCAGGGGCGTGACGTTAAGTTTAATTATACTTTATGATTACACAGACTTGAACATTGGGTACACAAAATAATGGATTCATTAATTATTAGTTTAGAAAGTATTTCAATTATGCAACATTTCTAAGTCTAGTCTTCTTCTTCCAACAGCTCATAAACACATCTCTCATACTTTGTGTGTACCATAATTTACCCAGCCTTTCTCCGTTCTATCTCTTCTCGTCATCTGTAACCCAACTTTTTTGTTCTTTCCCTCTACCCCATAACAGCCTAGGCCTCTGTGGGCCAGTACAACATGAGGCCCGCGACTACTTTTGTTGCGGTTCGGAAGGCAAAAAATACGTCTAAAAAAATATTCACAAAATATTCCTACACCATCGAAGAAATAAAATAATTCGACCACGCAGCTGGACCGCTGACGTGAGTTGAGCAAATTTCCAAAATTAAGTTTATATGCCTATGTTTTAGGGATTCAACCAAAAATTTGGGAAATAGGTCTACTCAAGAAGGCGTTGAACAGCTGTCTGTGTGTACGCAATATATTAGAAGATTTTTTTTGCGCCTATTGGCCTCACGAGTTTGCACACTTGGCTTCGAACCGGGTACTTTTATGGTATTTTAGGTTTTGATCGATTTTGGGGGAACCAAGCGAGCTATAAGGTCGCGTAAAAAAACAAAATGTGAAGAATACCATCCTACATTTTCATTTCGACAAAAAATTCTAAAAATATTTAATTCTCGTAGTTAAAATCTCAAAAAATACTTACTTCCGGTCAAAAAAACGTACTTCCGGTTGGTGGATTCTTTTGGCTAACGAACCCGTCCGAGCGACGTAGACAACCAACACGTGTACCAAATTTGAACCAAATCGGACTTAAAATGTGGCCGCTAGAGTGCGAACACACAGACACATATATATATCCGGAGTACCCAAAGAGCTCGGAGAACTCTAGTACGCAAGATATACACGGATGGAGTGGAAAAAGGAGCAGGGCTATACATATATATATATATGAATTTCAATGACACCCCAAAACGTGTTCTGGGGACCATGATCGGTGCTCATTTGCTACTCCCGACCTTGGGTCTCACCATAAGGGCCACTGCAATAGCTCATTTTTCCTATGGAAATTCGCTAATAATATATGGGGTGATCCAAAAAACAGGATATTTAAAAAAAATTAAATAACTCAACAACAAAACATAGTTTAATTTTACAAACCAAACTAAAATATTTGCACGATTTTGCCATTTCTACTTATGATCAAATAATGTCCGTCAAGTGTCGTCCTTCCACATCCACACAGGCCTCCCACCTTCTGCATACTCGCTGTAACCTTCCGCCACATTGACTGGGGAATTGCAGCGATCTCGTTCCTTATGCGCTGCTTTAGTTCGGCAATATTCTGGAGCTCTTTAGGTAGCTCCATTGCCAGCAGTCTCAAGAGGTCAGGTCTATGGATCGCGCAGACCATGGAACATCACCAAACCGGGAAATCACATGTCCCGGGAACAGTTGTCGTAAAACTGGCACCGAGTCATTTGATGTGGGACAGTCGCACCATCCTGGAACCGAATAGAGTTTGTGTCGATTCCTAACTGACGTAACTGTGGCATCAGAAAACTTCTGAGCACGGCCGCATAGCGTTCCGAGTTAACAGTGACAGGCATTCCCATATCGTTCTCAAATGTGGGCCAATGATCCCAAACCACGCTACTCCACACCAAACAGTCATTTTTTTGCGGATGGAGTGATCGTTCATAAAGTTCTCTTGGATTCTCGGCAGACCAATATCGAAAATTCTGTTTACTAACTTTACCCGACAATTCAAAATGAGCTTCATCCTCTATGACCAGTACTTGAAGAAGATTCGCTTCATTCGCAAGCTGCAATAGTCTACGTCACATTTTAAGACGTGAATCGAAATCCCTCTCGTTTAGTTTCTGAGTCATCACTGTTTTATAGGCATGGACATTTAAATTCAAATGCAATATTCTGCGGACGGAAGTATTCGAAATATGCCAAGGCAATTGATTGTTTACGGGCTGAGCGCTTAGAACTCTGCAGCACACTTGCGCGAACCATTTCAATGTTTTCCGGGGTTCGAACTGTCAGAGGTCTGCCACTAGGTTTGATTTTGAGTGCAAAAGCCGCGTTTCGGAAATTATCAACCCACCTCCTATACACATGAAGGTGTATACGCCTTCTGTAATCGTGTTATGTTTTCTTTATAATAAAGGTGTAGGATTAATAATAACCCCAAAGGTAAGGTGGTAAACAATGTTAAATGTCCAAACCAAATTATTTCATATATTTTATAACAGCAGTTATAATAAAGGTTAAAAGAACCAACAAGGCTCAGGTCTACACTTTACTAAAAACCTAACCTCAAAGTTAGAAATACAAATAATTGCTTCAAAGTTTGAAATCAGCTGTTATTGGAAATATTGGAGCAAACGGCTGTTTTAACTGTTGTTTTATTCAATTGGTTGCTATGGTAATTCATCAGTCTAGGCCTGACCTAAGAATTTTCCCGACTAAATTTGCAAATATTGAAAGAATAAACGGTACCAGGAACTGGCACATACTTTCTCACAAACATATTTAAATTATTAAACAGATTCACTGTGACTTGTAGGGTGTGGTAGGAGAGGTGATTTTTTATTTAAGTTGGAGATTAACTAATCCACCAAACACGTCAATTAGGTCTTTATAGATGCACGAAAAAGGGTTTTGAAAAATTTTGAAAAACAACCCCTTGTATGGCCAAAAAACCCCAAAAAATAAGTTATTATTATTATTATTATTATTAGCTAAACGAGAATTTTTAGAAAGATGCGGTTTTTTGCATATGGTAGGGCACATTAAAGGCTACAAATAAGCCAAATTTTATCAAAATCGTTAGAGCCGTTTTTTTATAAAAAAATGATAACTGATTTTTTGTGGGTTTTTTGGCCAAAAAGGGCCAACATTTTCAAAACCCTTTTTCGTGCATCTATACAGGCCAACTTGACATGTCTGGTGCAAATTTGGTTGAAATCGATCGAATAGTTTTCTCTCTAGCTTTGTATACATACAGACATACAGACATACATACATACAGACATACAGGCAGACATTTTGTAAAAACCACTTTTTTGGACCCAGGGGGTCCCAAAACTGATATTTCAACAAAAATCTCAACATCGATTTTTTTGCGATCACTATACTTTCTCTATACTAAAGTATAGTGAGAAAGTAGAAAGTGTTTTTATCGAAATTAATTGTAGCCTATGATACTCAGGGATAGTGATACACAGCTTTTTATTAGTAAAACTGTTTTTTCAATCAGAAATTACCCCATACATACAAACAAACAAATTTTACCTCTTTATAATATTAGTATAGACTACACAATACAGTCTCTTTATATAAACCTTAGTTGAGTTATCGTTTATAAGTTGTTTACTTAGTGAAGCACGGCCACACAGCTGTTTACAATAACGTTTTGGTCGGAGTATAAAAAGTGAAAGTTTCAAAACAGGAAACGACCCCTGGCCAAATTATCGATCCAAAACAAGACCCATAACTCATTGGATCCAGTTTTGATAAAATAATCGTCAATTATAAAAAAAAAAACACGAGAACTTTTCGACGATGACGAAATATACGTAGCACTGTCCACCGGACAGGTCTAGGCCTCTAATAACACGGTCAAAGTAAAGAAAAGGAAAGTCCTCGTAAAACCTAACTTGTTGTACGATGTTTTAATGAGTAGAACATGAAATAGTTCCGCCAAGAGATCGTTATGTATGCGCTGCCGGAGCTATGTTACGGAGCCACCTCACTGGTCACGGTTTAATGGACG
>JAGFPH010012014.1:1501-21456 GCA_018207615.1 Philaenus spumarius | reverse complement strand
AAACCTAAAATAATTTTCCTCCATCCAAATATTTACAAAATTACGGCTGAGAACACTAGATCAATTAGGGTAACCTATGATTTATAATGGAAGCACAACTCTATTTACCTGTGTGACAAAGAAGTATTTGACATGTGGCCAGAATCTAATCCTGCAGCTTTCAGGCAATCTCCTAGCGCAGTTTGATCAAGCAACAAGTTATCAGGGATGGGACCAGGGGATTTGATATCGTAATGTACCAACAATTCTGGCAGTAGGTGTGTTGCATTCTGTGCTTTACGATCTTCGATTAACTATAACAAAGTTTAAAAAGTGATTACATAACATTAGTGTAAAATAAATGATACATTTCTATAAGTTATATATGGCTTTAATTATCAATGAACTTGAACTTTAGAATATGGGATACACTGATGACACAATAATTCAAATATTTTCACTGAAAACTCTTCATGGTTTATATATAATTTCCTGTGTATGATAGTAAGCACATCAACAATTGACATCTGACAATAAGCAAAGAATCGGAAACAAGTGTTGAGTATTTAATAACAAAAAGACTGCTGGTGGTAATTTAACAGTTGTGCGCAAGCATATGTAGTTGAAATTTGATTTTTAATTTTTTAATGATGAAATACATAGTTTTCCAAGTGATGCAATTTTGATGGTTTATCTTTTAGGAAAGTTTTCAACTGACAAAATACTATCAGTTAATCTTATGAGGTTTACTTAGGATAGGATTCAAAATTTCAACTGGTCGTCAAGTCATTTAATCACTCTTTATGTGTGTTTTGGGCCGTCAGAATCGCCAGTACACTAACACAATAGCAAGAAACAAGACCTTTAATACAATGCTGCCCTCAGTCTGATCTTAGGGGCTATATTTATTCAAACACATAGTCAGCTTCCATCGGGTGTTAAATTATCAGTGTTGCCAACACTGGTTAAAACAGAACAGTTCTAATGTGAATCAGGCAGTTGGTGTAACTGTTCAGTCAAGATTAAATGTAAACTTCAATTAGAAAAATATAATATTGTTTTAATCAAAATTGACCTCCAACGTTGGTCCAAGACAAACAAAACTATCTTATAGAAAATACTTAAAACATTCAATAAAATAAAGTTACATTCCATTTATCTGTGTTTGATTAGTTAGGATTATCTTGGTTAGCAAATTAATAGACTGAATTGGGCCTAGCCCTTGTTTTTATTTGCCGCAATGAGGAAAGTCTTTATTTCTGTCAAATATGTGATGATTTTTTTTTTGTAATTTCTTGTATTTGTTGGTTAATTTTTGTGAATCATCATTATTCTTGTACTTAGTCTTATACAACTTTAACACATTGGGAGCAATTATTTTATTTGTATGGTCTAAACGTGCAAAAAATGATCACAAAAAGCATTGTTTGTGTACACTGTTTGATTATTTCTCTAACAGCAATAAAATTAATCAGCCATTTCCAAAACTAAAACGATTCATTTTTTGAGAACTATACATGATTAATAAATAAAGATTAATCATGACTATGAATTATGATTAAAGTCAGTATTAATTAATGTAAATTACAAGTGAAAAAACATAGACCAAGACCGGGAGTTGAACCCGGGACCTTCAAGTTTCCGTCCTGATGCTCTACCATCTGAGCTACCCTGATATCTACCGATATTGGTCGATGTTATCTCACTTGTACGGTTTTTACTGCAATTACAGATGGTAGAGCATCAGGACAGAAACCTGAAGGTCCCGGGTTCAACTCCCGGTCTTGGTCTATGTTTTTTCATTTGTAATTTAATTAAATATCCCTTGCTGAGGAAGTGTGTAAGCGGGAAGAAAAAAAAAATAAAAAACAATAATAAGAATCAGTATTAATCTTTATATTTTAAACTCTCAGCATAAGCAATTAAAGAACAATTTTCCAAGACAAACTTAACTGTAATCTATTGATTAACATAATAATGTTACCTTATCACAATATTCTTTGAGAGGAGATATAGCTACAACATGAGGTAGTAGAATCAATAAGCTTGCAACCAGAGCATGCAGGTTGTACCTGTGGGGCGGGGTCAGCTGGTTGTTACCTGACTTTGCACTTTCCTGCAAAATTATAATAATTACAAGTTAGTATTATTCAAACTAAAATATCAAATACCTTTACTACAAAGTCAAACCCAAACTTTTTCCATAATTTTTGTCTAATGTTTTCAAATATGTTACTTAAAAAATGACTTCGATCTTGTATTGCAGACAAATGTTTTGTTTTAGCATGTTTGTGTGGCATAAAATTAAACATAGTTTTTCAATACAATTAAGTATTTTATAGTGGTAATCTTTAGCTTTTCATGAAAACCCATCTGACTATGTAAAATTTTCTTTAACATTAGAGGTGAACTTTCTTGAAAAGATACAATTTTTAATTTAATAGTGGTTTAGGCCTAAATTTAAAGTAGGATTTACTGCTCATAAAATCAGTTTTAACTATATGTAACTCATATTAAAAGGACCCATAAAATGTAAATCATGTTTAAAAAACAAAAAATCAACTCCTATGATTCTTGTTTATTAACACCTTTTAAACATAAAACTATAAAAAAGATTACTTTTAAAAAGCCTACACTAATAATAGTACTGAAATTAATTCTTTAGGTGCTAATTTTTTTATGACAGCACATCAATGGTGGATACATCCAGTTGACTAATAACTAATGAAAAACTGAAGGCAACCATTTACTCCACAGCAAGGGAAGCCAGCAAAGTACTGCTCGAAAAATGAAATCAGTCCCCCTCTGAGACAGTTTGATCAATATTCTGAAGCATATCTTTAGACTGGTAAATACGATGTGTATATACACTTACCAACCATTATCACAGTATAATATGCAGCTTTTACAAATGATATTGTTCACTGTGTATTATAAGGTTGGTAGAGATTAAAAAGGATTTACTGTGCAATAGACAAAATAAATTGATGAACATTTAATGTAGATCGCAGTAGTAAAGAAGCTATTCTGATCTTACTCAAGAAATCAAGAAATTTAGCTTCAAAAATATAAACAATAATTATGTTTTTCAGCACTCTTTTACTTCTGGCCAATTAGCCTACGGCAATAATGATTTGTCATATGTATTTACTTGCCTGTATCCTTAAAAGCAGATTCAGAAAGTCGGGTATTGTCTCGTCACACCCCAACTCCACTATTAGCAATGCTATTGTCGTGTAGATTGATTCTATGTTCTCTACAGTGTTGTTTTCTAACTCTAAATTATCTATAAAGCACTGGAACAAGTCAGGGCAATTCTTGCGTAAAAATATTGAATCAGATCGTGAACACTTCTCGGCGACCAGTTCTAGTTCCGACAGGTTTATTCTGAAACAAAAGGAGGGATGTCTGTAATTAATCATTGACCATAACATGATATTTTCTTATTCATATTAGGCAAGTGGGATTATTACGATGTATTTCAATAATTTAATTGTTCTTTGTAACGATTTAACTACAAAACAGCTTATCTAAAGCAAATTAATTATTTAATTATTTGCTAAGTAAGGTTAATAATTCAAATGGATTCTTGGATCCTCTCCAAGTTAAAAAAATGTATAAATAGGCTATCAAAAATGTAGAACTATAATCAGCTCTAAAATAATTGTGGCTCAATGTAGTACAATATTAAAAATATATTAGGAGGGATTGTATAGATACTGTGTCAATGAGCTAAAAATAGTATAGCCTATATAATTTTAAATATTTATTTTTGTTTAATCAAATTACTTTTTATTTTCACAGCTTAAAAATCATAATTTTCAAACGATTTTCTTAAAAAAGCTTGGAGAGGAAAATGGGGAGGAGGAAGCTTATTTACAAAATGGGTGATGCCGGGTAGGACAACTAGTATTCTATATTTTACAACAACCCATTCTCATAGTTAAAGCTAGTAAATTCTTACGTAGGTTTAAGTAACTTCTCAGTGTTGTTATGTCTGTCTATCAGCGTCTGCAGAATTCTCTGTACAAGTAGTCGCATGTCAGAATCAGGTGAGAGGGACATTCGCAACAACGGCTCCAAGAACGACAGAGGAAACGTAGCGTTCATCGCAACAGTGTGGTATTTCTGACCGACCTGAAATGAAAAACTCACATTATTCATTTGATTGTTGCAATAAATTATTAAAGGCCTCTTAATCATTGAAAATGTAAACTGCCGAAATAGTTTAAGATTGAAATTAAGTGAAATTGTGCAAAATGGGAGTTTTTTGGTTAACCTCTAAAATAACTGCTACCAAATTATTGTTCACAGTAAACTAATCCGAAATGCTGTCTTGGTTATATTATATACAGTAGATGCCTGCTAATCTTTGGGACTTTACTAAAAATGCTGGATTACTAAAAATGTAGAGAAACTTTTCAATCAGATTAATGATGTCAAGTTTTTGATGTATTGTAAGCGTAACATGTGTATGCTTCACTGCCACTTAGTTTAAGAGGTGCTCAGTTTAGAAAACATTACAATCGTGATAAAACAATTCTCTACAGTAACTACTAGTTGTAATACAGTTCAAAACATCACTATCGTAATTGCTGTCAAAAAATAATTGGTACACGGCACAATCTATCTGACAGTGACTGAAAATAGTCGCTAGACGACACAAAATGGCAAAAAGGTAGTGTGTCATCAGTGTCATCATTGCCTAGCACGGCCGTATTCAACTCATCCAAAACACATAATAAAGAGGTTAGATGTCGAGCACAGCAGAAAAGAGCCTTATTAATCTGAAATGTTTTTAATTTCCGAACAATGCCGAGTTATTAAAAGTTCCAGTCTGATGGATGGATGATTAACGGATGTTTACTGTATGTAAGTGTGATATTACTTCCTTGTTTATTTAACTGTTGTTAAAGTATTAAAAAAATTACTTACAAATAAGTAAAGTGTGATTAATATTCGTTTATAAGAATTTAATAAATCTTTAAACACACATCCACTAATTTTATTGAAATCCACTTCCAACAAATACCACACATTTTACTTTTTCTTCTGGGTTACTTCATAATTTTTTACATTCAATTATATATTTTCTTTCAGTTACAAACTCAACCGGTAGATAAAAATTTTTGTGAAACATTTTTTGAATGTTTCTAAATTAATTGTATCTTCCATTACAAATTTGGAGGCAAACTTATTTATTTAAATACGTTTAAAAATATGTCATCGAGAAACACAATACATTTGAAAACTAGGTTAATGATTATCAAGACAGCTCTTCTTCTTTGATGTAATATTGAACTTTTCTTTGCAGAGGTACTTTGTTTTTAAATAAAGCGTTTTTTTTAATACAGAACAAATGTATCCAATGGAAGTGTAATTTGAACAAATAGTTCAATTTATGTAAATTTAATTTTAGTAATATCAAATTGATAACACTTCCATCGTTATAGATTTTTAAAGTAGGAGGATGCATGCAACCTGATCTAAGTATGTTATAAGTGCTAAATGTGTTAAAATCGCGAAACTCGTTTGACAGAAGTGTGCTATTTAGAGCCAATAGAACACTTAACTTTAGCATGGTCTGGGGTATGCTAAACCAGTGTTAAAACTCTTAGGGAAGGTAATTTGAGGTTTACATCTTAAATCTTAATTCAGCAAATAACACTAGCACATTAGCACAAGGGGTCCTTTACTCAAAATTCAATTAGCAGTTTAACATGATAAAGCATTTGGCACAGACCGTATGAATCCCTCTTAGTGTCTATTATTTATTTAAACCAACTGTAATGCTCTGTTTAATGTTAAAAAAATTTCATCAATACGAATATAAGAATATAATTAATTTACCAAACAGCCACAACGACTGACTTTATGGGCAAAACATAATTAAGTAAATTTCCTCAGTGTTTAAAAGAAATTAACAGTATTTTATGTTTTAAGAGAAGTGAAAAAGATATTTTGATAGCGAGAGCTTACTATTTTTTCCACCCAAATGATGATAGTATGAATTTGTATTATAAAATAGTTTCAAGTCACTATAATTTTGTTTACAATGTTAGGCTACATGTTTGTATAGCTCTTGCTATATTATATGTAACAGAGGTACTAAATACATAAGTATTGTTTACTTATTATTTTCTATGACTTTGAAGACAGCCAAGTGTGCATATATTTAGTTTTTAGTTTATTTTGTATTAGGTTTCAAAAGGGATTATTATTATTTTTAATGTATTTTGATTATTGTACAGTGCAACCTGTTTTATCTGATATAATATGGCAGAGGGTGATTCAGATAACCAAAAATTCGGATATCATACAAATACACTTCCATAAAGCACAGCCACATCGTTATCCAGTGATCGTTACTAACAACTTGTATTAAACATTTTTCTGTGACCAGTTAGTGTGATTAGGCCTATTCTATGTTTTTAATGTGTTAAAAAAAAGTGTTTTAATGTGTTTCGTGACATGTTTGTGGTTTTTGTTTGACTTTAATGTATTTGACGACCTGATGAAGGGATTTATTTAATTATTTCTGTGATCTGAAGATGGGTACTTAAGTTACCCAAAACCGCGGTAATCACCAATAGTGATTTTAGGATTGGATATAAGACAAAAAAGCAAGTATTGTACCTCGTTAATTAATTGATAAAATTTTACAATCCGTGGGCTAACATGTTGAAATTAAAACTGACGCTTACCGTAAGTAAAGACTTCAGCAACATCTGCTGCAGCAACCCATCGCCTTGTTGAATGTTCTCAGCTACGTATGGTACTTTCGACATGATGAACATCATTATCTCTATCTTCTGATAGTCTGGAAGATGTGCTGCAAACTCACCAAGAGCATTGATCAAGGCATCCTGGTATTGCCTTTCTTCTCCTCCCGAACCTCTCTCTCTTCCAACGGAGCCTCTTAGGTGTGTTAGTAATGAATTAATTATTTCTAATACTGATGGGCCTGAAATATAATAGAAGATATTGTAGGCTGTAGCTACTAGGTACACCAAATATGTTATACAATTTACAATGGTACAATTGAAAACAGATATTTTTAAAGACAATTTCAAAAAGATTGATTAGAGGTTAAAATTTATTAAAGCTTAAGATTTTGTTGTTGAAGTAAGACTGATATCAGCAACAAGGCATTTTACTGATTGATTTTTAGGGGAATGGACTGTGCCTCACTTTCCTATAATTTTACACCTAATTGCATACAATATTTATATAAAAAAGTATTTTCACCTTTTAGAGTGATAGTTTGATCACTATATAAATAGTTTGATCATGCAGCTGAATCGCTGATGTAAGTTTGACGAATTTCCAAAATTAAATGTATATGCTTTGGGTTTCAACCAACAATTTGGGAAATTGGTAAACTCAGACCATTTCTGAGAATGCTTAGACAGCAGTCCAGAACAGCACCGGGAGCACTGCTGCTAATTACACCTGTAGTAGGCAGGCAGGTAGGCAAGATGCGGGACTGTTGCCAGGTTCCCAAACTTATTAACAGTAAAAAAATGTTATTGAAGTCATACAAAATGTAACATTTTTGAGCCATTTAAACTCTATGAAAATTTTGTTTTTTAAATATTTTAGAATAAGTAACATAACTATGACATTTAACATACCCACGCTTTCCTCAGCAGCGATGGCAATAATCTTAGAAAGCACATCTGCAATACTTGTTCTTATTTTGGGACTGGATTTGGAGTTTTCATCCAAGTGATTCATAAGGCTTTCAACAACTGCGTAGGAATATTGTGACTGTTAAACACAAAAAAGAAGTCAAGTTCGGTTCTTGATAAGAAGATATGTATTTTCATTAAATCATAGTAAAATGTAAAATAAAAGTGTTTATACTCTGTGAACACAATGTTTGTCAAATCATACAGAATTCATAAGTTATCTTAATGGACACATAATGCTAGTTATTTCAAATATTATAACCTCAAAACTATACAAAGATTTGTTTATGTTTTACAGCGAATATAGTTACAGTTAAGGAATATTAAGTTTTAATCGTTAAAGAATTATATATAAGAATATTAAAATTTTATAATAAATAAACAGTTTGTTGATATTTTATAAAGTACAAAAATCTAATCCATACCTCATATTTCAGCAAACAATAAATATCATAATAAACTTTATTCTAACTTAAGTCACATCTAGATAACATACCTATATATTGAAAAAAACTTCTTATCGGATCAGTGGTTCTTGAGTTATAAATAGACCAACAAACATGTGTATTATATATATTTAGAGCTTTTGTTATTATTAATAAGATTAAATTTAATGAACTCTATTACCTGAATGGAAAACATGATTATTCGGAAGGTGTGGATCGCAAACTGATTGGGAACCCAAAGGCCATGAAGATCCAGATGTCTAGAAAATTTTAATACAACCATTATAGCCTAAAAATGTATATTTAAAAAAACGTTGGCTTATTATTTATGGCTCATTTTAAAGAATACAAGAATTAAAATGTTTTCCTCTTTTTGGTTCTGTACTAAAGAAGGAGAAAACTGAACCCTTTTGGTATCACTTGTTTAATCGTCTGCCTGTCACAGCTAATTTTCTCTGGAACAGCTTAAGGTATACAATGAAATTTTACACTGTTATAGAGTTCCCTAAACCATATCTATTCTAAAAGTCAAAACTAAAAAAATATTTTACTCTGAATTTTAGGAGGAGGAATTTCAGTAAATAGTAAATATTTTACTATGAAAATAAATATATTATTAGGGGAGAAATCTTCACACACAAACTCCCATACATACTTCCACAAAACTATTATCTAAATAATATTGTTGGTAATATAAACAGAAATAATTTTATATAAGTTCTAATATCTTATTTTGAATGGCAATAAAATAATTCAAGTTATTGAGACTACAAAAGATTGAGGCTTCTCTTGGCAAATTTAAAAGCAGGTTGCACACAGAAAGTGTGTATACAAAAAGTCAATTATTGGCAAAAGAGAAGCTGAGAAGATTAGTTTAAAAGGATCAAACTGCATAATTTTAATTAACTGCATAATTTTAGTTAGCCTTCAACTATCAACCTCTCGACAAACCCTACTTGAAACCCCTTCGACTTTGACAGACCTCCAATCAAACACTAAAAAAATGTTAAACCATATAGACTTTGTACTTCAAAATTATAGTGTCTTAATTTATAAGAATATTAACATAATTCATGCTCCTGGACACTTTTTTGGGTGAGTATACTCACTTTAACCTAAAAATAATCAAAACATGAACCTAATCTAATATTTTATAATCTAATTAAGTTTTCAGTTTCTTAACATATTCTAGTTGGCATTACTACTTAAATATTCTAAAAAAGGTTCTAGAAGGTGACATTGTAGAATGTATAATATAACTATGAAATTTCTCTTCTTTATTTTAGTTTACTTTTGAGTTTCATGAGAAACCACATTATCTTGAATAATGTTATTAAGCCTATCAAATAATTCACTATGATGACCATTATTAGCAGCAGAAGTAAATAAAAAATTAGATATAATTGTGACGCGCTCAGTATCAGGGTTAGGATTGGATTATCTAGTAGGCCATGGCAGTGATTGCGAGCATATCCGTACGGTGGTGATGGGACTCCATATCTTGTTTCCAACAGCGTAGGACTACGTCGGGACTGTTCAACACTTACAGCCTAAAAGTTCGCGATAATATTTAATACTTTAATTATGGCTGGCTAAGAACTACTGTGCGTGGCTACCAGTTAATGGGGCCCGATATGATAGTGTACAGTCCCGTAATGTGAGTTATTTATGGTAGTGGAGGTATACCGCTGTTGGGCTCTACCAAATCTCGTGGTGTCTAGTGTATTTCTTTATAATAAGTTGTTATGTAAATATGTGTTGTGTCAAAGCTGGTTACCCGTGCGTGTGGTTGTTATAAGTTCTTTGGTTTCTACCAATAAACCCGGTGAGTTGACAGTTTTCCACGGGCCCTAGGGTAACCGGGGTTTTTGGGGTTAAACGCACGATCATTGGTACCTGTAAACTTAATAATCGCTAACATTCCATAATGTTACCAAAACATACAGTTCAGTTTCCTTCAATTACACTTGGTGAAAAAAAAATTTAAAGCAAGAAATTCTCCGCAAACCAATGATTTTTTAAATGTGCTGCAAATTACAATTTTTTCTTTGATAAAAATCAAAGCATTAAATGTATTAAGTTCATAACTAACCTTTTTGTGTGAAAGACTTTTTCCTGTAGAACAATGTTTAGCCTTTTTACGTAAAATACAATTAATATTAAATGAATGAACAGCGAACATACCTAAGTACTGGTTTCAGTACGCAACGGACATGACCAAATGATGCTCTACCAACTAACTCTCGTATACAAGTCTCCGCTAACGAAGGTGGAGAGTTTTCATTCATCTGTTCAGGGCTGTTAGCTTCAGTTTCCAAATATCTGTATCAGGCATAAGTTAATTAAAATATATGTATACACAAATATTAACTGTAATTATATATCTTGTAATTTATATAGGCCTAGTTAAAATTTATCCACTTTTCACTTTGGTAAACCTCATCTGACTAAAAAAAAATTTATACAGGTTTGTGCGATATAATTTATTACTGCACGTTTAACTAGTAAATTTAATTTATGGTGCAGCCTACTTTTTACAAATTAAACATGTACAATATTTTATTTAAAAGGGAACCATCCATTTTTATCATAGAAAGCTAAAATTTAGCATGCCTATAGATTAGCAAGTTATTTATTTTACTTAGTTTTAAAAATGTGAATTTTGTATAAAGCGTTTAAATTTTTTTTAAATTTAATATTAACGTAACAATTTAACTAACAAATATTTTTTATGAACTCATCTATTTGTGTATTTTTATGCTCTAAATATGCCAGATATCAATACTGTTGCTACCCGACGAAATTCCTGAGAAAAAGTACACCCATAAATCCTAAATTCGGACATATTTTTTAATTACATTTCTTTATTTCCTACTTTTCCAATGAATGGTCCAAATTGTTTAGAATTATTTTATTTTTATGTTTTTGGTTAAGCGTCAATTTTATGCTTTGACAGTAAAATTACAAGGGTTAAAAAGATTATGAACTCTTGTGGTGCCTCCCATGTTAAATTACCAAACTTATTCTTTTTACCCCATCAAAATTAAAATTTAAAAATAGCGCTACCCGATTTTTAAGACCATGTAACATCATGTAAAAAATTTCAAAGTGCGGTTGAAACCATAATTCCATTGGGTTTTTAAAATATACAGAGTGTTCATGAAAATGTTATTTATATTATAAATTCGAAGCAGGTTATTAATTTTTTAATATTAGGATTTTTAAATAAGTAGGTTGTTTTTTTTAGAAAGGTTATTTTGTCAATGTTTTTATAACTAGATTGAAAAAAAATTCAAATACAATCTAAAAATTTTACCAAGACAGGATAGCATTTTAGTTACATTTATAAGAGATGATCTAAAAATATCACTTTAAAGAACTGTGATTGTCCATTTCTTTGAAACGAAGCAAGATACTAAGCTCTAGTTTGCGCCTTTATGTTTCTCTTTTAATAAGCTTTTCAATGGTGTATTACATGACCTATCTTTACATTTGAAATTGTTAACCCCTTGCCCCCAAAATCATAGAGGGTCAGAAATTTAAAAAAATTGTGTCCTGTTATGCAACAAAAGATATACACAAAGTTTTGTTAACATATTTTGAGTAACAAAAATAGTGAAGAAATATTTATTTTGTCAAAAGTCCCCGCCTCTCCCCCTTGTGCTTCGTCCTCAACCCCCCCTTTAAGCGTACAAATGCAGAGTTTCACTAGATTGCTAACAAGTTCATTAATACTCATAGTAGCGAATAAATTGTTTGTACATTTGTTCCTTAATACATATTAAACTTATTTTGTTCTTATATATTTTTATTTAAAGTTAATATTAAGGGAGCTATCAAACAACAAATTTCAAAAAAATGGTTTCTCAAAGGATATAAATTTACTTTATTAACTATATTTTTTAAATTATTTAAAATACACAAAATTGATACAAATAAAACTTGTAGTATGTATCTTTAGCTTTAATACGATGGGGATAATTACTTGTTTAAATTTATCGCTTGCACGCCGCTCCAGTGGTCCGATGCAGATTTTATAACCACTTCGCATGGATATAGGTATAATGGATGTTGCAATATTATTTTAGTAAATGTGTGTGCTAAAATATACTGCTTGTATATAATGTATAGTAAATTTAGGAGATTGTAAGTATATTAGGTACATTTTTTTTTACATTTATGTATATAATTTATTGGTTATCCCTTTAAATCAAATAATTTCAATAACAAATGTATCGGAAGTGTAATACTTGTATTTTAGCTATTTATAGTTTCGTTGTTACTTAGTATGCTTTTTCAAAAACAAAACACCTAGCATAACTAAATACACAAATTTTATTTCGATTACCAGTTTCGGTTTGAGGGGCTAACCCTACTCTATTGAATAAAATAAATAGGACCTATGGTACCGCCGGTTCCGGATTGGCTTAAACGGACAGCTGTCACATGTGCAAAAAAAAGGATTAAAAAATATATGTTACATGACAGCATCACAGACCTTCCACCCATGCCGAATATATGTACAAGTCTTAAGTAAGCTCAAGTACAAATAAATATTTTATTTACGTTACACTATAACGATATTCTAAATAATAACATTATTCGCAATATTTATTTTCATCTTTATATTGATTTTTGATTTATATTAATATTTACAACTTGCAAATCACTGTAATAACAAATTAAGTGATAATTTCTACTGCAAGTTAATTACCGTATTTTCATGCTGTAGGGCAACTTCATTATACAAAGTCATTCTTAGACAGCACGTAGAACTTCGACAGTCTCGGAAGCTGAGAGACGATTCCGACATACAAAAGTTTATTTCATGGCTAACTCAACACAACCCGTTTACAAAGCTATCAGGAGAGTTAGCGTCTTTAGGCTCAGGTTTCATTTCAGACGAAAGAGTAAATTGTGACAATGCATATGAAATTGAAAAATGGGATATGGAAAAAATTAAAGGAAAGAAATTTGAAGAAGCAAGTCACAAGTCAGTAGCTACTTGAACTAACGAAGTTGCGGTAAACCCTCAACAACTTCTCAACCAGATCTTATGTTTCTGTGACAGCCCAAGTAAGTTGAAGTTTTATCTTGGATACGAGTTAGCCACACAGCCACCTTCTTTATTTGATGAAGTCTCGCTAAGCAAAGGACCAAAATCATATTTCTTAAAAGTATTTATTGAACGTATCACCAATAAATTACCTCAAGGGGATGATGTCGGCATAGTCATTGATGGAGGTTTCCTTTTACATTGTGTTTCTTGGCCAGAGGAAGGAACTTGAGAAGACATAATCCAGAGTTATTTCTCCCATGTTATTAATAGATATGAAAAAAAACTCTGTAGTATTTTATGTATATCCTAAAGACTCCACAACAAAGGGAGATGAACAGGCAAAAAGATCGGAAAAAAACTCTTTGAGTGACATAGACTTTGATAGAAACACCAAGTGCATTACAAAACAAGAGAAAATCCTTTCAAACAAGAGCAACAAAAAACAAATTATTATTGAACTTTTTATTTATTTTTTTATTTTTTCCGCTTACACACTTCCTCAGCAAGGGATATTTAATTAAATTACAAGTGAAAAAACATAGCCTAAGGCAAAGAAATCTCTCTCAAAGACTTTTACTCCAGATGACCTCCTGTACCTATTGCAGTTGTAAGACGCCGTGTGGAAACTACTGTAGATGCAGGAAATCAGGGTTAAATTGTTCCGCTATGTGTGAAAACTGTAATGGCTTATCGTGTTATAATTCCCCTAAAATGGATGAAGAAACAGACGATTGTTTTTAGATTTAAATCACCATGCAGTAGAAATTATCACTTGATTTGTTATTACAGTGATTTGCAAGTTGTAAATATTAATATAAATAAAATACCAATATAAAGCTGAAAATAAATATTGCGAAAAATGCTGTTGGGCCTACATTTAAAATATCTTCATAGTGTAACATAAATACTTAAGAATTGTACATATGTTTTAGGTAGGTGGGAGGTCCGTGATGCTGTCATGTAACATAAATTTTTTAATCCTTTTCTTTTGCACATGGAAATGTGACAGCTGCCTGTTTAAGCCAGTCTGGAACACGGCGGGTCCATAGGTGGTGGATAATGGAAAGCTACCCTATTTATTTAATTCAATAAGGTAGGGTTAGCCCCCGAACCACAACTGGCATTCGATTTAAAATTTATGTATACAAGTGTATTCAAGGTGTTTGTTTTGGAAAAACATACTAAGTAAAACACTAATCTATAAAAGGCTAAAATAACAGTATTAAACTTCCAATATATTTGTTATTAAAACTATTTTAATTAAAGGGAATAACAATTATGTAAGCATGTGTAATACAAATTCACCTAATCTACTTACAATCTAATACATATACATTACAAACAGTATATTATAAGCACTCACATTTACTAAAATAATATCGCAACATCCATTGTTCATATATCCATACGAAGTGGTTATAAAACCAGCGTCGGACCACTGGAGCGACGTACAAGCGCTATCTTTGACGACGTCCCAAGAGCAAGCGATAAATTTAAACAAGTAATTATCCATATCATATTAAAGCTAAAGATACAAACTACAAGTTTTATTTGTAGCATTTTTGTATATTTTAAATAATTTAAAAAATATAGTTAATAAAGTAAATGTATATGCTTTGAGAAACCATTTTTTTGGTGTTTGCCGTTTAATAGCTCCCTTATTATTAACTTTAACAACAAATTTATAAGAACAAAATATGTTTAACATGTATTAAGGAACAAAAGTACTCAAAATTTATTTGCTACGATGACTATTAACAAACATGTAAGCAATCTAATGAAACTCTGCATTTGTACGCTTCAAAAGGGGGGGGGGGGAAGCACAAGGGGGAGGGGCGGGGATTTTTGAGAAAATACATGTCTCATAAGGGTATATCTCATATAAAAAATTCAGCTTTCTCCTAATTAGTTGCAACAAAAAACCTTTATTGACTGGGCCACATGTTGTAAGATATTACCTTGAATCCTGCATATTGTACAATAAGGAAGGTACGATCTTGTCCATGTGTTGGGCTTCCCAAATGTTTTCTACCAAATCATCAGAAACTGTTTTCCTTATTACTCCCTGCAAAAATAAATTAAAGGCCTAGTTTAAAAATTTAATCTACATATATAAAACAAAGTTGGGTTTGTTATACCACTTATAACTCAAGAACGGCTGAACCAATTTTTTAAATCTTTGATTTGTTGGATTTGTCTCCGCCCAGAATAGCAGAATATCTATTAAAATATATGAAAAGTACATACATAAAATTAAAAACACAAAATAATTTTAGGTTAGGCATAGACTGATGAACTAACACAGCCATGTTATTTGAATGTATTTACATTCATTACCATAGCAACCAATAAAATAAAATAACAGATACAACATCATTTTTGATTCAAATGGATAATCTATATAATAAAAATGAAATGCTGTTTGTTTGTAAGCGCATCACTTGAGAACGGCTGGACTAATTTGGATATTTTTTGTTTTAAAATGTTCGTAATAGTCCAAATTAAATTATTATGAAAAGAAAAATTTTAAAAGTTTACTGGAAAATTTTTAAATTCGGGAAAACTGAACATCTTTTTTTTCCATGAACTCAAGGCCATAACTCAGAAAACCGCTATTCTAAAAAAATGCTTATGTTTTGTTTACATTCATTACCATAGCAACTTTAATCAGCATTTATAATCAGTATAATGGTACAAAATACCATTACATAACCTCAGCATATTAAAACTCAAATTGTAAAATTTAAAAGGTACAAATTAAAGTATTTAGGCCTAGCCTCGAATGAAAGGTAAACAAACATAACAAACCTGTTCAGATGCCAATGTTAACATAACCTAATTTAGGCACATCTAAATCAAAAACGTATTAAACAACCACACCAATAACACACACTGGAGACTATTTATATGTATATTTAATATTTATTCAAAAAAAATAAACAAACACTACACCATTACAGTAATCCATGTAACAGAGAAACTGATGTTCAAATATATAAACAGTCACCAACTATGGACAAATACAAAGCAAGGCCTAGATTAAAATGAGTAACCGACCTATTATGTAACGATCTTATACTTCGAACACAAACAAAATTTACACTTTATTACCAAGATAGTAATGCAAAACATCCTGGAATTATTTGTAATGTATTAATGTTATTGTAAATAAAACTGTATCGAAATTAGTAAAAAAACTAACCAGATGTAAATAATAATTATGACCGATAGCATATAATCTCGAACCCAGAGTCAATTTATTATGTCGGTTTAGAAATAAATTCTCTTTTAAGTACATAAACAATGTTTGTACACCAAATGCACAAACAAGTTATAAAAATAATTAAAGTATCAAATATTATCAAATATATAAAAATCTACAACAGCAAAAGTGTAATACGGACTAGCATATAACCTCGAACCCAGAGGGATTTAGCAAGCTGGAATGAGCGGTCAGGAAAAACAGTTCAGTCTGCGCCGATCACACTAAGGAATGGAAAGGGAAGTTGCCGGAGGACATTTTGAATTTCCATAGGAGCGGAAAAGTGGATCCCGCGATGTTCAATTTGAAGAAGATAGCGTCGTTTTAGTCAGTCAGCGTCAGTTCGCTGTAAGCCTAAGTTGACAGTGTGTTTAGACCAACGAATATTAATAAAATTATTGGAAATAAGGAAGATTCAGTGCGAAATTAAATAAATAGTGTGAGCTTTATAATATCAGCTATCCATAACATTAAATTTAAAAGAGATAAAATAAAAAATTGACTGTATAAAAGTAACTTTTGTATTCAAATTGAAAGTGATAAATTCAGTGCCACTAACCAGAACTTGGTATATTCTGGACAGCTTATAATTCAACGTTTTAATACACTTCTAAATTATCTGGACATCTTTAAAAATTAAATCAAATTATTAATTGGAAATTTTGTTATAAATTATGTTAAATTCATTCTCTAATGCGTATAAGTAAAATAAAGATTGCTCATGCTGCACGAGTTGCCTGACCCCGAGATCATAAATCCTAAATATAACTTAATATAAACAAATCATCACTTTGTGTATTCGTGATTGTATATGCAAATTTCTGAGAAAATTGATAAATAAAAAAAAGTTAATCTTGTTGCTCTACGAAAACATATCTGTCTATTTTATTGTAATTTAGATCCAGTAGAATATGATAGAATAAATTTAATAAGGATTATTACATTTTGACGCCCAACTAGTGGGAAATTATTAAGAGAATAAATTATTATAAATTGGCTCCACAACGTGGACTTTAAGAAAAGAAAATAAAGATCGAGATCATTATAAAATGGCGCACAACGTTCTAGCATGAGCAAACTTTCTCATTAATAAATTGACTCAAGTATTAGTATTGTAAATATTTAGTAATTGTAAGATTTTATTTGAATTTAAAGTAGTAATTTTAACGATAGATATAAGACAATATAATTATAGCTTATGTGTTAGAATAAGTAGGTATTACAATTTAACCAACCTAGGCCTACTTACATTTCACAAACAATATATTAACTTAGGCTGTAACACTTATGTCCATGTCACAGAGAAATTAATAAAATAAGATATGAATCAGCTGTTTCCTATAGTGACTAATGGAACAGAGATTTGGTCTAAATGAATAAATGACGCAATACATAAATAATACTAATCATTTAATTTTTTCATATAATTACATTTCTTAATGACGCAAAATAATTACAGTAGAATCATTTTTTTTTTTATAAACAAATAATAAAACATAAAAGCAGACTGTAAAAGTAGGTAATGTAAAAGCAGACTTAAAAAACATATTAATATATGAGCGTGTGTAAAAAGTGAAAATTATACAGAAACTTTATTTCAACGAGTGGTGAGTTATAAGCGAACAATATGAAGCGGTATTTAAGACTATAAACAGTTCGATAAATAAATAAATAAAAAGAATATAACAACAGTACAGAGCACAATTTAATAAATCGAAAACTTAATATGATAATATGTACAGTGATCATGAAAGCAGTTGGAAGAGAGAGAAGGGATCAATCTATGTATGTGAAAGAGCACAGATGTCACAGAATACAGAACGTAAGAGGAACGTACTTTTTCTTCACGGAATAAGGTGGAAGGGAAGGCAAGCAAGCGTCTTCCATCAAGATGGCTACATAGCTCATGTTTGTTGAATGAAGCCGGCGTGTGTTATCGCAGGAAAAATGTGATTTTCTTTAAAAAAGTAGTGACAAGTTAGTCAAAATGTAATGTAAATGTACTTTGGAGGTGACGTGATTAAAAATATTAAGCTGATCATGTAAAATTGGTTGTTTATCGACGGATATTCTTTCGATGTGCTTTGTTGGAACTAGCGTGGGGTAGGCCTCGGAAGTGAATTGAATTTACTACAAAAAATCCTAGGTAAAAAACAGTGCGACGAATAAAACAAGTGAAACTGTAAGTAGAAATGGCCATTGGACATATTTTTTGTCTGCAGGTATTAAAATTTTTCAATTTATAAAAAAGCTAACTTCATTTAATTTCTATTGCGTCATTACTTAAGATATGGTTCAGGAGACTTTGTAAAATTGTAAATAATTTCTTGACTTGTTTGTATATACGTATCACTATGTTTATGTTTCTTAATTGCTGTAAATATCCATTTTTGATCATGTTCGAGTAAACAATTGTTGTCTTGCCGCAATGCCTTGAATTTCTTTATATAGCCACGTGTGTCCATTTAGCCACTACTTTAATTAGCCAGGTTCCCACCCCTAAGAAAATAGAGTTAATTAACAAGTATCTTTCAGTGATTAGTAATTATAAATAAATATATGCAAACAGAGCATAAGTGGGGTTATATGTGGATTATCGCAAATTATCATGATTATTTTTTTTATTATTGAGATTATGGGAGTCAAGTGAAGGTGATTTTTAAGGTGAGTTTAAGTAAGGTGAGTTTTAAGGTTATAATAATAAGATGAGTTGAAGTAAGGTGAAATATTAGTGTTGTTCTACGTTGAAGTTGAAAGAAAGATGTTATGAAGAGTTAAGGTGGGCGATGATTATTATTGTAGTGAGGCAATAGGCCTAGGAGGTGCATAAGCAATTTTAAGTGGTACATGAGCGACGATTTTTGTTTTTTAAGGTAAATAGGTAAAGGAGGTGTTGAAGAGATATCAGTAGTTATTAGATAATCCACATATAGCGTTTTTATTTTTGATTTAAAACATATTTTTTTTAATTTTTGAACTTTTTACCGAACCCCATTTTTTTTTACACAGTATAACTTAACCTTTTATTTTTATTTTTGTAACCTTAAGTTACAAAATGGCTTTCCCAACGTGGGGCTGATAAACAAAAGCAGCTATATTATTTTTATTTTTGTAACCATAAGTTACAAGGCCTACGTTTAAACACCAATTAAAAAACTCAAAAGTAGGCCTACATAAATTCCACTTAGGCAATAAATTGCAAAATATTCCTAATTAAGACAAAACATGGATAATCCACAAGACACAAACGAAAGATACAATCTTAGGCCTACCTCAACACAAACAGAAAAAGCCAAGGAGGCAAACCTGAAGACGTTACGTCCAACCGCATCTAACCTCACAACCGAAATTAGCCCTACAGATCCGCGCCATGCAAGTGTTGACGAAACAAGTACCGAAGTTACCCAAACGATCAACCCCTCAGCCGATTTACTTAGCCAAATGACCCTACTTATCAACAGCCTACAAATAAATATGGAAAGCAAATTCGAACAAAATGTAAAACAAATGGAACAAAA
>JAGFPH010012013.1:16411-30149 GCA_018207615.1 Philaenus spumarius | reverse complement strand
GGAATGGGTTCATCCCATTTCAACCCTAGGGTCCACAAATCTTGAATTAGAGCCTTGGCCCATAATACCAACGGAGATAACCAACCCATGGGATCAAAAATTCGAGCAATAAGAGATAGTATGCCACGTTTAGTAGATACAAATGTTTGATTGTTTACATGATAAGTAAAGGTGTCTTGGGCAGATTGCCATTGGACTCCCAGAATTTTAAGAGTTTGTTGATCATCTTCCAAGCGAAATGGTGTCTCACAAAAGTCTTGATTGACGTTTATTAAAGCAGAAGGATCATTACTTACGAAGTTCGAAGCCGCCAGCTTTTAATAGAGATGTAAGTTGTTGTTGAAGTAGGATAGCCTTCTCGACTGAAGTTGTACCCGTCACGATGTCATCCACATAAGTGTCGGTGGAAAGAGATTGTGCAGCAAGAGGAAACTGATGACCTTCATCTTTAGCTAATTGTTGTAGAGTTCGAATTGCTTGATAAGGAGAGCAAGTCATGCCATAAAAGACCGTTTTTAATTTATATAATTGAACAGGTAATTCGGGAGAATCACGCCAGAGTATTTGTTGATACAATTGATGTTCATCATCAACTAAAATTTGACGGAACATTTTACAAATGTCCGCTGTAATAACTACTTTATGAAAGCGAAATTGAAATATTATTTCAGTGATATTGCGTTGCAGCTTAGGGCCTGAGTACAAAATATCATTTAGAGAAACACCGTTAGACGTCTTGGCCGAGGCATCAAACACCACACGTAGCTTTGTGGTAGAACTACTTTCTTTGAAAACAGCATGGTGTGGTATGACATAATGTAAATCTTGTTGGGGATTTGTTCGTTGCATGTGACCAAGTTCTTCATACTCGTGAATAAAATTTTTATAAGCGTTTTTTAATTCTGGATCCCGCTGCAATTTTCGTTCTAAATGTTTAAAGCGAGTAAAGGCCAAATTAAAAGATTCACCAAGCAATTTAGGATTGTCCTTAAACGGTAAAGAAGTAATATATCTACCTGAAGAGGTACGCTGATGAGTAGCTGCGTAGAAGTTTTCACACTGTTGTTCTGCTGGACTTATTTGGCTAGTAGTAGGAGGTTCTTCAGTCTCCCAAAATTTTGGTAAGACATGTTCTAGTGATGTTTCCACACGAGACAGACAAGTAGTAATAGACTCAGTGTTTACCATATGAGTAGTGGAACCTAACAGTACCCAACCAAATATACTATCAAAAGCAGTAGGATAACCATCTGGTGTATTCTGTCGTTTACCAGTAAAAATGTCTTCATATAAATCACAACCAAGCAGAATATCAATTGCACCAGGAGAGTGATAGTCAGGATCGGCTAAGTTGAAGTTGTTGAAATATTGTTTGACTTGATCGTCCAAATACCCATTAGGAAGTGAATGCGTTATTTCAGATAGAATTATAGCTTGAAAGGATAAAGTTTGTTGACTCTGGAAACATGGTTTAACAAAGCAGTTAACAATACCCTTGTTTGAATTGATTGGAGTAGTACCCAAGCCAAAGATAGGGACCTGGATACGGTTTCGAGGTAGTGCTAGGCGCTTTACACATCGCTCTGTTATGAATGAAGCCTGTGAACCAGGATCGATTAAGCCACGCACAGTATGAAACGTACCATGAGTGGTTTGGATACAAAGCTGTACGGTACCAAGCAGTGTAGATGTAATCACAGTAGCTGAGGCAGAGACTATACTGGAACCTTCAGGTTGTTGTTCTGGTGTTGCTGCATTTGATCTTGTTTGAGAATTATACGAGTCTAAGTGAAGATAAGTATGATGAGGTTTCCCACATTTATGGCAGCGATTCTTTGAAGTGCATTCAGGTGCCTTATGCTGAAAACTAAGACAATTTAGGCATGCAGCTTTTGATTTTATCCAATTGAATTTATCATTGGAGGTTAACTTTATAAAGTTTTCACAAACATATATGCGATGATCCTTTTGACAGTAAGAACACAATTTAGAAGATCGGCTAACAACAAATGCACGAGGGGCCGAGTTGAATCCAGCCGATTTGTTTTCTTTAGATAATTTTGAATTACTATAGGCCTTCCAAACAGGTGTTTTAATTGAAGCTTGAGACTGAAATGGCATTTTAGAATTGCTAATATTCTGGCTCGCTGAAGCCTCCAATGATTTGCAATGGTCTTGTAAAAATGTCAGGACATTTGCAAATGTTGGAAATTTTGATTGGTCTAATTGTCTTTCAAAAAGTTGTCTTGTATGTGGATCTAACCTTTGCAAAGTCATATGAGACATGATAAAGTCACTGAGATCTACCGGAAGTTCAATATTTTTAATAGCGCCGAGCCCTTCTGTTAAAGAATCAAGGAACTGTCGCAGTTTAAATGCTGATTCAGTTTGTAATGGTTTAAGTTGCAATATTTGATCTAATATTTGATCTAAATATTGCCCAGCAATAAGACGAGGATTGTTATACCGATCAAAAAGTTTTTGCCATATTATTGAATAATTTGAAGACACAATTGGTAAAGATTTAACAAGTTGCAGTGCTTCATTAGTACATGATGAGATAAGATATTGAAATTTTTCAATATCAGAAATCGTTGGATGTTCATGTATTAAATTAGTGAACATATCTTTGAAATTAGGCCAGTCTTTGATTTGGCCTGAAAAGGAAGGTAAATTTAGTTTTGGTAAATTAACTCGAGGTAGGCCTATTGAAGGCGAACCAACAGGTTGGTTTATTGAACTTTGCTCAGTTGGAGCACAAGGAAATAAACTCTCTTGAGCCGCTTTGACTATATAATACTTGTCGTCAACCTCAGCGACTAATGTTTCGTCTGCACTAAAATCTTGCCCAGTCTGAATCTTTAATTCAATTACTTTTGAATGAAATGACAAAAAATGATTGTATGATTCTTCTAATTGTAGACACCTTGCCTTAAATTGCAATATATCAGGTGAACTGATCACCATATTTATACTAAGATTGTATATAGTTTCTATACGTTTTAAATATAATTGGCGAGAACTTATGACTAATTGAAGATCTTGATTTAACTTAGTCTCCATGTTTTTTTTAAATATATTTAGACAGAACTGAGAGTAGGTGGCAATTTTTGAAAATTTGCTTAGTAGTGGAATAATAAAAAACCAAGTGCTAGCCTAATAGCAGTAAAATAGTTTATAAATTAGCCAAACTATTATTTTGATTGTGACAATATTGAGACACAATGAATTCAATCACAAATACAATAATTACAAGGTATGCATAATTCAGTATAAAGTAGGCTTAATATTTAAAAACATGAACATAAAGTTATAGGTTAGACATAAGACACAATAGTTTTCAATCACAAATAAAATTACAAAGTATGCATAATTCAGTATAAAGTAGGCTTGCCATTTAAAAACATGAACATAAAGTTATAGGTTAGATATAAGACACAATAGTTTTCAATAGTTAATGATTAGGCCTATTTGCAAAATGCAAATTAAATACGTTGATCAGACCTGTTTGATAAACGAAGTTGAACCTGTTTGCAGGTTTTAGAATGAAATTAACGATTGAATGTGTAGGCCTATTTGAGGCTATGATTGAAATAGGTTATAAAAGATTTGAACAAAGTTAAGCCTATTTGTAGGTAACTTGGAAGCTAGACCTAGTTTCCACTAAAAATGTTTTATTGAAATTGAAATAGTAGACTGTATATTGTAGTTTGTTGAAAGCTTGCAATTCAATCCGGCTTACGATGGGACCATGTTTGATATTGTAAAAGTACTTACGTTGTTTTGAAGCGTAGGCTAATTTACGGCGGTTACCTGACGTCAGGAAGTTTCTCTTCGTTAAATTATTGCGTTGATTGAAGTACGTAATTATTAAAATTATCGATATTGTTTGACAAACTAGGTCCATTAAAAGTAACACTTGCGTTCACTTGTAGGGTTGATAGAAGAGAGAGCTTTTCATCTTGCATCTTGCAAAACAAAAATCATCGTTATCTTTGTAGCAACTGCCTACTTGATATCGAAGCTCAATCGAGATATCAACTGAGAGATTGTGATTCGGATTTAGATTTTATATTGATCGTTGACAAAGTAATTGAACAAAGTGACAAAACGATACAAATTCAATTACCCGACAGAACGATGAGAACCTCATTAGACAAAGTATAGCCGGCCTATATATTGACACAATAAAATGCAATCAAGCCTAAACAAACACGCTATTCGGCTCCAGGACATCTACAACCTTCATTTCCAGCAGCGACGCCGGATACGCCAGAACACAACAAAGAGGGCGCAACAAACCCATTATACAACCAGGTATGGCCGCACGATTAAAGGGCCAGTCCGTTTTAGAATTGAATCAACATGTCACAACCAGTGCCTCACCTAAAAAACATCCCATAATAAAAATAATGATTTTCTATGCCGATATCATTCAACTGCAAAATGTCGGGCGAACGACAACAACAACCTACAGCTCCCAGGAAAAGAGAATTTCAACCGAGATTGATCCATGTACCACCGATAGACTAAGACCCTGAGCACATTCTACAACGGGTTTGGCAGATCATCGCAATTCCAATGGACTTCGAATTGGTATCTCCTATTGTCGACCCACCATACATTCCGTCCGGGAACTGCACGTCCCTGGAATATGTGCCGACACCGAAGAAGACGCGAAGCAACACCAGCCTAGATGCGGAATGGTGCACAATGAAGCCATGCACGACAGAGGGAAACACTTTCACAAGGAGAGTCGAACTCGCTAGACAAAACGACACAAACAGCTAGCGCCAACTAGGGCGGAGGTATGTAGCGAACCGCTACTTCTTCAAGTTATCGTTTACGCTATCTGTATTGTAAATATTGTAATATTTGTTGTAGAACCAAATGTAAATAAAACATTCCAAAGGTGAGAGAGAGAGATGATGCAATACGGGTAGGGGTTAATGCGCGCGCCACTCGCCCCACTCCTTGAGTTACGCTAAAAAACTGGCTGCTATGCATAGCAGCGTCATTTGCTTCACAGAGTCGCCTGAACATCTCTCTCTCCACGCTACCTATCTAACAAAAACTCTTGTTAATTCTTTACTCCTGGCAAAACTTCCTATACATTTCCTCACTCGTTATCTGGAGGCTGATCCCTCCAGGACGAGTCTTTCCTACTGTGATCTGTTGGCTGATCCTGGCAGCACAGTCTACTCCCCTCGTTATCTGGAGGCTGAACCCATCAGGACGATAATTCCTTCCAAGTCTTTTATGAATACGCATATTGTCGTAGCCCTTCTGTAAGGACCCTCATGCTTAACCTAACAAACCAGCAAAGTTACGACAATTAATTGGTGACCCTGACGTGATCTACAAGACACGCTGACTTCGAATGCTTATTAAAACCAGTAAATCAATAAACAAATAAAAGAGCACTTTGGCGACAAAATCACACTGATTAGAATAAAAACCCCGAACTACAAAACAAGGATTAAAAACAATAACTAAATTTTAAGTTATGTTTAATACGTTACCCTTATGTACATTTCGATAACATGGTCATCATCCTCAGAGGGTTTTAACATTACTACTAAATCAATTCTCAAGATCAATTTCATTCATTATGTAATTTTTTTTTTTAATATGATGATTTGCCGTTTGTTACAAGAAAAGGTGTATTTCCATATGAGTATACAGATTCTTGGAATAAATTGGAAGAATCACATTTACCTCCTAAAAATTCTTTTTACAATAATTTACAAAATTGTCATATTACAAATGAAGAACATGAACTTGCTAATAACTTCTGGAATCATTTTAATTGTAATAGATTGGGTGATTACAGCGATCTGTATATGAAAATTGATGTACTTTTACTATGCAATGTTTTCGAAAATTTTAGAAAATTATGTATTGACTTTTATGAATTATATTGCGCTTACTATTTAACATTACCAAGTTTTACTTTTGATGCAATGTTGAAATTTACTAAAGTCGAACATGAGTTATTTACTGATTATGATAAATATATATTCATAGAAAAGGGGATAAGAGGAGGTATATCATCCTGTATAAAACGTTATGTTAAAGCAAATAATCCTTATCTAGGTGATAGCTACAATAGTATCTTACCTAATTCTTATCTTTTGTATATTGACTGTAATAACCTATATGGTTGGGCTTTAAGTAAATCTATGCCAAAAAATAAATTTAAATGGAAAAAAATATCGAAAATTTTGACATACTACCTATACCTGACGATTCTCCTAAAGGTTATATATTGGAAGTAGATATTATCTAGGTGATAGCTACAATAGTTCTTACCTAATTCTTATCTTTTGTGTATTGACTGTAATAACCTATATGGTTGGGCTTTAAAAAAATCTATGCCGAAAAATAAATTTAAATGGAAAATAAATATCGAAAATTTTGACATACTACCTATACCTGACGATTCTCCTAAAGGTTATATATTGGAAGTATATATTGAATATCCTGTGAAATTACACAATGAACTTCCGTTTTTCTGTGAAAATAAATGTCTTACGAGAAACAAACTAAATTATTAACTACTTTAGAAGAAATAAATAATTATGTTGTTTAAGCTAGATTAATCTTAAATTTAATTTGGAACCTTGGTTGAAACCTTATGTCTTGTTCAATACTAAAAAACGAAAACTCGCAAAAAACATTTTTGAAAAAAAGTTTTATAAATTATTAGTAAACGCTATGTTTGGATAAATAATTCAAAATATAAGAAAAGGGCAAGTCATTGAATTAGTGAATAATGATAAAAGATTAAAAAAACTTTTATGTAAGCCAGTTTATCTGGAATCGATAAATTAAGATGAATCACTTTTTGCAGTTAGAAGTGCGAAATAAACTGTTGTGTTTAATAAGCTTATTTATGTAGGATTCAGTGTATTAGAATTGAGTAAAAGTTCGATGTATGATTTTTATTATAATGCATTAAGAATAAAATATGGATTAGAGAGAATATGAATCTTTTATATATGGATACTGATTCTTTCTTTCTAGAAATTATTACTGAAGATATTTATAAAGATAAACTAGAAACTGATCTTAAACATTTTTTCGTTACATCTGATCTCAAAATCATTGTTTGAAACACTTACAATTAATAAGCTTGCTTTAAGTGCGTATGATAATAAGAGAATCGTCTGTGATGATGATATAAACACTAGCTTATGGTATATGATATACAGCTTATGATATATAGCTTATGGACATTATTAAAAAAAACTTGAAAATGTTTTAAATTATTGTCACTGTTGTATATAATTTAAAATTTACTGACTTTTGATTTATTTCTTATTAACTATTAGTTACAATTAAAATGTTTTCGTATTGCTCATTGCGTTTTATTATTGTATACCATACTCTTTCTAATGGAGAGGGGATTTAAATAATAAACACAACAATCAATAACATGTTTAAATATTTTGTATTGTAACAATATTATAGTACTTTACGGACAATACCAGACAAAGGAGTATATTCTATAAGCCAAATCTAAATTATAAGACAAAAAGCTGCAGTGTTTGCATCAATATTTTCACTTGTTTCGAGTTCCACACGGACATCCCAATTTCCAGTTTTTAATGTTTCATTTTGCCTGGAACAGTTTATGACAAATAAAGGAGTTTTGGCAAAAAAATGTATTGCTGTGAACAGGTTTGTTGTCACTACTTTCAAATTTTATACCTGTGTGTGATAGTATGAGCATTATACGAATGCTCTTCGTTATCCAGGCGATGGTAACCACTTAGGTTTTTCACTTTTAAAAATAAAAAAAAAGTCACTACTTTCGTAACACGATGATTGAAATTTTGCAAACATATCATAAATAATTACTTTATTTCCATTAAAATTGTCATAGGGATAATATTGTGAATTATTAAGATATAGTTTTAACGTTTTGAATTTTACAAAAATCAAAATGGCTAGAATTTTTATCATTAATATTTTTTCTATTTGTTTGAAATGCAATTATTACGTAACGTGGTTTTTTAGTATTGGATGCTGTTTTTATAGTCCAAGTTATATTTTTAGTTTGTGGTAATGCTGGATATGCTTGAAGTTGCATGCGACGAAATAGTACAGATATAGGTTGATCTTTGTTAATCGTAAGAGTGATAAGTTATAATCATCTGAAACTTAAATGAAGGTATTTTCCAAAAGATTTTATTAATAACTAGTTCCACCTTATTATCTGTTTGCGTTACAATTGCATTTACATTCGTTAAACTTCTTAACAGTATTAATACTGTTTAATATTCATAATAATATGTTTATAATCTTCGGCGAATCCAAGAAATAATTTTAATGGAATACAAAATGAAAATGTCTTTGTATTTTTCAATGGTAATGTATCCAAACTCCAACCGGCATGTAGTAATATATTTTTTCATCTTCACGAATTGTTAGTAAATTTTTATTGTTGAAGTTATTAAAACATTTTTAATGCGATCTATTTCTTTACTACAAATTTCATATCGTATTTCATCGAAAAGAAAAGCCGTCGCATTGCTGATAAGTTAAATGCCTTCATCTTCTGTTCCATCAGATTTTATTCTTATAAACGATCCCTCTATGTATATGTAACTTTTACTGGGGAGTGTGTATACATTCTGTTGGTGAACAGGTATACGAATTTCATCGTTTATCCCATATGTTGTTTAAGCATACGGAAGATGGGTATGGTACTCCAAATCATTATAGTCTTATCAAAATTAATTTTTTCATCTACTTGCAACATGTTTTTTATTTACAATAAAACCTAAAGATTCTAGAAACTCTTTGTTAACTTAACAAAAGTTTGGTTAGAACTGATTGGCAATGAATTGAAGGTATTGCTTTTATTATTGAAAATTAATACCATCCTTAAGTAGATTCACGTTTTAAATGAAGTCTTAATGAAACAGATTCTTCTCTGAAGTTTATCAATTGATTCTACTGATCTTCGAGCCGTACTGAAATGTTGTGAAGAAGTCCGGTTATATTTAAAGGTAAGTATATTAAGGTAGTTGGTTTCTCAACAATTGTATAACCTGTCTCTTCTAAAGGGTAAAATTCATGAAGAATGTGGCTTTCAATGCCATTTTTATAAGTGCTACGGACAAATTGACAAGTGACGCGTATTTTATCTACTTTGTTTATGTTGGCAATATTTTGTGAAATATTGTTCTATGAATTGCCGAACCTGCGAGAATAGAAGAGACGATGCAAGACAAACTTTCTTCGAATGCGAACGATTATCATACCAACGGCGCGATATCAATAACATGATTGGAGAATATACGGTAGAGAACATAGTGGAAAAGATGATGTTTTCCAAAAGCAACTGGGATAGTATCTCAAGGTACATTGAAGAGATTTTGCGCTGCAAGAGGAAAGAAGGATAGCTTGAAGCATAGAATAGTAAGGACTGCAGAGTTAATACCATCAGAGAACATATTAACAAAATTATGGTTCAGTAGATTTGGCACAATTGGTGTTTGACCAACCGGTCAAAAGGATGGTGGATGACCCTATAGGGCAAAACAGATCCTCTCTCTCCTCTGTGAAGTAATATCTCAGTTATGGTCCGGCAGAGCAGGGAAGATGGAATGGAAGGTTAAATGGTTTTTACCGGGGTAAGGAGGCTGCCCACCACCTTCAGTCCCCGGACAATGTCAAAAAGATTTTTGTCCTTTTTTCCTTCCTTAAAAAAATTGTGAAATATGCCATGTATTAGGTTTCAATTTTTCTCAAATCCGAATAATGGACCAATTCTATAGGGTTTTTCAAAATGTATTAATTTCGAACAATAAATTTTATTTTATAAAGTTTTATTATTTCCTTTAATATTCAGTTCAACAGTTTTTTTATGCTTTTCGCTAATAGATTCTTTAAAAAAAGAAATTATATTTTCTATTTCATAAGATCCTTCTGGCAATTAAATAACATTTTTTTTCCGTAATAAAATTTATCGTCAACACCTTTTTCAATATTTGGTATTATATTATACATCATGAGATCAATTAATCCAATTTCATATTTATGAGTAGATAATCTATAGGAGGAAATGTTTCGCAAGATAATTGAAAACCTCTTCCGTTTAAGCATATCATGATTTAAGATGCTTCCTATTAAAAATGCTAAGCATAAATGACCACAATCAACTGAATTCATTTCCTGCTTACTTGTGTAATTATAATAAATATTTATACTATCTGAAGACGCTTTGAAATAATCGATTAGTTCCGGTGGAGGTCGTAAATTACCGTAACTATCAAAATAAAATATTTTTTAAATTTATTTTACGATAGCATACCCAATGAGTTCCTTTTCCTTGAATACAATCTAAATTTACAATACCGTTATCATTTCGTAAAATTTTGTAAGTAAGACTATCACGCATGAATATTTCTCTGAAATTAGGTATTTTTTATTCAAAAGCATATTTTTCTATAACGGTATTTGTTAATGCTTGGTTAGGTAATTTTTATTTTTTCACTTCCTCCACCTTTGTAGGGTTTTAAATAAAACCTTTAACTTTGTTTTAACATTTCTTCTTCAAAAGACGAAATGTTTTCAGAAGAGCTTTGTTAGTCTTACAAACTTTTTTTCTGTTTTCCCTTTTTTCTTATTACTATTCTTAGTGTTTACTTTCTTCTTGTTACTGGTTTTACCGCCTCCTAATTTATTTTTCATTTTCATAATATTAGTTTACCGCATAAGCACCTGCTCTTTCTCCAAGACTGGGTTCTGATGGTGTAACTCGTTGCCAAGCTTTATCAGCCAATTGCTTATCAGCAATCGCTCTTTGATTTGAAACTGAATATTTTGAGTATGCTATATCGTGATCTTTACAAGTTTATTAATACCTAGATCGTTTCTATTTAATCTTTGTTGTAACCGTGAACCCGGTCCACAATATTGATATCCTGGTATAAGTAATTCTATTGGTAATGGAACTTATTAGTCCACCACCTAGATGTTTACTGTCTAATCTGTTTCGCACAACTTTCATTTTTAGTCTACTAACAGCGTATTAATAGTCTAAATTTGCTTACAAATCTTTACACCATTCTCCTCTACATATTAAAGGACTGTCATTAAAATTTTCAAGGTAATGCAAGTAACTTAATTCTTCTGTATATTTAAAAAAAATATTATTTTTATTTATTTCTTTTATACATGATATTAAAACACTTATTTCATCATCAACGTATTTTTTAGATGCTGCATCTAATACTTTTTTAGGCGATTTAAAATTGTACAAAGCACAATATTAACAATTGTTAGTCGCCATTCCGAATATTGATTTTATTGTTAGATTTAGGACTTACCGTCTTCAATATTCCTTTTCGTTGCTAAACGACAGGTTTAACAATACGGGCGTGTAAGCGTGTTTTATTTATTTATTATGTATTAGTTGTGTTAGTTATGTGTAAGAGTTTGTGTAAGTGACGAAGGGAAACCTGATAAACTTGAAAATGGCTGAATAGCCGAAACGGCCGTCGTTTAGCGACGAAAAGGAATATTGAAGATGGTAAGTTCTAAATCTAATAACAACCATTAACATAATTTGTATTATTATCTAAAAACAAAAATTTTCTATTGAGAGTATAAAAATTTACAGCATCATTATTTTCTTCAGCATCATTCACATTACTATTTGCTTTTTGTTCATATCATAATTTCCATCTTTTGTTAATTTAAAACCTACACCTGAAGGCCCTTTGATAATTTGTAAACGTTTTGCATGTGAATGACGTCCGAATTTGTCAACACTCATTTTAATACTGATGAAAAATCGCTAGTTTCTTTTAATTAAACCAGCTTCCTGTAACTCTTCAGTATCGATATAATTTCATTATTATTACCCGTATTTCCAGCACTCTATGATGCTGAAAGTAACTTTAATATTTAACACAATTCATTCGGATCGTTCCAATAAACATACGACGGCTTACTCTTTTCTTCAAACTCTTTCAGTACTATTCGACTCCCAGTCTAATCCATAACTGCGAGCTGCTCTTGGTGGAAATGATTTTGAAATTATCGTTCTGTATTTTGTACTTTTATTACTTTTTATTTTTCCTTTTGGTAAATAATCGAATTTATGCGCGTTCGATGCTAATAATACATGCGATATTTTAAAAGGTTATTATTAGTATAGTCATCAGGCATTTTCATAAACAACAATTCGTATACTCCTCGCGTGCCAGCGTACTTTACGTTGTCTATAATAAGATCATTTTCAACAATAAAAATGTCTTTATCTCCAATCATCCACCTATTATCATATATACGAATTCCGTATTCATTGTCAATTCTTTTAGGATGTTTTATATAGACGAGAAAATATTTTGTTGATAATCTTCCTTTAAAAGTATTTTTTTAAATTAACTCTGCTTCTTTTTTACCCTGTGGTGTGCTTAAATAGTCTTTAGTTGTTATAAGTGATTCATCTTCATTCATTTTAGTAATTTTTTCGCTTCTTTTTCATAGGTTCATCTTAGGCTCATTAAATAAAACTGCGGGGTGCTCGTGGTGGAAATAATCTTGAAATTATCGTTGTGTATTTCTTACTTTTTATTTTTCCTTTTGGTGAATAATCGACTCTATGAGCGTTCGATGGTAATAAAATATCACGATATACTCCTGAGTTGTTATTGGCGTTTCGTAAACATCTTCATATATTTTTAGACAATTCTTCAACATCTTTTTCCTTAGGCTCATCATCACTGCTCATTTCCATTTCATTATAAGATATATCACTATAGTGCATTTGAAATTCTGGATTTAAAATTACTTCGTTTTCATCAAATTTAGTTTTTCTTTTTTCAGTTCTAGAGAAATCAGAAAATCGATTTTTAACAAAACCATCATCCGTTTCTGTAATATAATATTTTCGTGTTTCACCTTTAGAAGAATAACTTAATTTTTTAAATATACATTCTTCTTCTTCCGATTCATCATAGCTACCTTTTCTTTTTTATCTATCTTTATAGCGTCTTTCTTCTGTTTTTAGAAATTAGTCGCCAACAATGTTTGTTCATTTAATTTCTTCCAATTTCTTTTTTCATTTTTTTCTTGTTTTTTATCTGTTTCTCATAAAACAGTCTCATCAACGGCTCAATCGGTTTGATATTTCTCTCAATATGAGTTTCCATATAAAAAAACAACCATTCTCAACACACTATGTTTCTCTTTAATACGTTTTCTTAATTCTTTTATTTCCATTATAATTTTTTATCTTTTATCTAACTCACTAACATCATCCATCGCGATTGAAGATAAACTACTGTTGCATTGTATGTTGATAGCGAAATTTATACATGCCGTAAATTTTTGTCGTCTTGTTTGAATAAAACTAAAAAAAATTGCATTGTCGCGTATTTTTAGGATGTGGCTGTGAGTTTGACAAAGATAAAATGTATCAATAACGTTATGACGGCCCATAACAAAATAATTCCTTATATTATTATTCTGCATTTCACAAGCCACATCATCAAATATTATAATAGAATTAGGTTTCACTTCGTTTGGATGAAACACATCGTCATTTTCAGTAAATATAAAATAGCCTATATCAGGTATTTTTGAAAATATACGAGTAAGAAACTTATATTTAGGTTGATTTATTGACTTGGAAAAAATGTAAATGTTTTCGAAAAATAATACCTTTAAATGAAAAGTTAATTTAAACATTAAATTTGTTTTCCCACAATTAGACAGT
>JAGFPH010012013.1:0-13022 GCA_018207615.1 Philaenus spumarius | reverse complement strand
CAATTATTCTTGTTAAGACATAAATCTTTAGAAACTCTTGCTGATATATATCACTGCTAGCTGCTGACGCCAAGACAAAGATTGTTAAAACATATCTTAACCCTCCAAGTGGCATGGTTAAAGCTAAAATTGAAAAGCCTGTTTTTAAAGTTTTGCAAGCATATTTTTAAAAATACGCCAAAAATAGTAAATGAACCCCAATCCAAAAGTGTTCCATAGCTTTTTTGTAGAAGAAACTTCAAAGAATTCAAATATGCCACTAAAAATTTGTTTCTTTTGAAATTGTAAAAGTTATTAGCTGAGAAAGCAAAAATGTTTAGTAACGGAAGGAAAAAAAAACAACTTTATGCCTACATAAAAAATAGTAAAACATTTTTGTAATTTTTTTCAAAATACACAAAAGTTTTATAATTTAGTTCTAAATAGAAATATGTAAAAATATATTTCAATTTCACAATTTTTTAGTTCAAAATAACACTTTGAATGTTTTTACTACATAACCTGCAAATCAGACTAAGTTCAAAGTGACTAGGTCTAAACATTTTTTATTTCAAACAATGTTTTTTTTATACCAAAAATTCGAGAATGAAATGTAGAATCGAATAGCATTCTACCCAGTTTCAAATAACTTGACATTTAGTAATAAAAAATCAAAATATCAAAACGGCAATTTAACCTAAAACCTTATTTCTAGGCTGTTATTTCTTCACTTACCGTTTTATTAGAACACTGTTATAAGCCTAATTTCACTCAAACACAATCCACACTTATTTATTTATAACTAAAACACAATATAACACTATTTTATAAACTATAAACACTTTCAATTCACTAAAATATCAAGATGAATAAAACTTACAGTGAACCCTTTGAGATCTGAGTGTAAAATGGTTTTTAGGTTATAGACCGCTTCATTTACATTATGTCTGTGCCAACTAAATTTCACCTAAATTATTTGAACTGAACATAGAATAAACGTTGGAATTTTCTCTTTAAAACAGTATATTAAACATCTTATGAATAAATCGATTTCTGATAGTAAAAATCGAATTACAAAATGCTTCCTTATTGGCCCAATCTTAGACCAATAACAAGCCTTTATTCTAAATTCTAGATCTCTGTCTCATAACCTAATGTAGTCACAGATGATTTAAAAATACCACTTGAAAGATAAAAGTCTAATGAATAAAATGCTGTGATGATCTTTGTGACAATTGACAACTGTGAGGAGTAGCAGACCGTTAAAATGATGAAGTTTTACGTTCTTAACATCGCGATGTCGCACGGAAAACAGCTGTTTGACATTCTACAATTTTGAAACGATGATTACGTATGTAAGTATACGTTTTACAAATAAGTTTTAAATACAAAAATTAAAGTTTAATTCATTTTCTTTCCAACGGTGCCGGTTTTATTACAATTGGATAATTTTAAGTGAATTAATTAATCAAAATGCAAATGTATGCAAATTCTCGCTAATTGTCGAAACAGCTGCATCTTGCGCCTGAGAGAACGTCACTTTGGGCAGTCTGCCACTGGGAGGGTTAAGGATCTTTGTCTGACATGTGTCACTGCTAGCCATTTTGTTTGAGCTATTAGGAAGGAAGTTGATCGTTTCAAAAGTTGTCTAATTATACATTTAAATAAGTGAGTATTTGGGATTATATCAATTCTCTGGCCATCATTGATTTATATAGAATTACTAATTGATTCCATTTTGTAATATATATATACAATAAGACCTAGATAATCCAGCACGCTCGGGGATCTGGTGATGCCGGATTGTCGAATATGCCGGATTATCGAGGTCTTCCTTTAAAATGGTTTAGACAGGGAATAAACTATAAATAAACGCACATGTACTGCATATGAACACGTTGAAACTACGTAACATTAACTGGGTAGAGAGATTGCCGCTAACTAATAAATTTTAAAAGCCTAAAACAAAATCATTTAGTACATAAAATATTTATAATATAAGCTCTCTGAGCGCTGGATTGTAACAAACTTAAAAAAAAAGGTTCCCTATACTATCGTGCGAGTGACACGCTAATGTTATAATTGCGATCATAGCCCCGGGCTTCAAGATGAAATAATAACCTGATTAGTTTTTTATAAGACATATCTAGCCTTTAAAATATATTTGAGCATATATGAAGCGGAGTGATTATGTGTTTTATGTTGATTCAATGAACAATCGAGACAATCGACTAAAACATCACGCATTTCGTGTATCACTAGTTGGGTGTATTACTAAGAGAAGTAGACATAAGTAATAAGTGATTTTAAGTTTTGCAGAATAAAGACTTTGTTATATAGAAACTCTATTTTTTTCATTTTTACACTAAAAGTCACTGATTTTTATTTCTGGGAACTAGTAGATACCCTGAAAGCGGTTTTAAATCGAACAACTATTTACAAGAAATTCAATGTATCTTTTTCCAAAGACTTCAATTTGTTTAAATAATCTTCATCAAGTGGAATGCGTTCAACAAAATACTGTCAGCAATGAAAGTGTTAAACGGCCCCTTTAACGTTTTTAAAGGACGACAAGAGCACATTGTTTTGAATCGGTTTGATTTTTAGGAGAAATTTTGATTGAAATGTTTGTTATTTAGCAGTAGATTTTTACACACTGTTTTTAACGGCTGCGGAGCCAACATACAGTATAGACCGGGCTTAAATCACTCAATAATTACAAAAACTGCTATTTTTAATGAGTGCAAATTTTCAAGATGATTGATGACGGCCGAACTACCGATTCTGCCGGATTATAGAGTGCTGGATTATCGAGGTCTTACCTGTAATAAGTTTCATAGAGTTTTTTTAAATTTAACTTTATTTTACCAGAATTTAACTTAAAGTTATCTGTAATTGTTTGCTATCTGTTCTATTTAGTTGGTCCAACACAAATTTTAAAAACCTTTTAGTAGCCTATCATAATTATACAAATGCAAACACACTGCTTTAGACCCTAATGTGTTAAGGAGAAGTTAATATTTAAGTTATCTTATGGGATTGATCAAAAGTTTTTTGCTAAGCAAATATTGTACAGTAAGTTTATTATGAATGTTGAGTTTTGACAGGTTAAGAAAGAGTGAAAACAGAGTGCACAGAATTATAACAAGAAAAGAAATCTACTTAACCCTTAGTTAGGCGCTAGGCGGGTATTTACCCGCAATCTCATAAAAACTGAAATAAAGCTGTATCTGTTCAATGTTGACAAACAAGGGTTCCAGGTATCTTTCTTCTGACCTTTTTCAAGCAGGTTGGTGCCACCCTTGCTTAATTCCAATGAACCATCAGTCTGTGAGAAGCTGGGGAAGTGAACGGTCACATCAGTGTGGGTCTTTTGCCGCTAGCGCGCCTTTGTGCTACAAGAATTGTCGGGATTTCCCCACTAGCATCCTAAAATTAAGTGTTATCTTAACTTTCTAGGTTTACAAATCATTTTATCTAAGTTTTTCTTTATTTCTTGTTATTGTTTAGGATAGTATGACTGAACACACCTTTGCTCTGTGTTGTAAAGTTGGCTACTGTTTCACTGTATCGAAAGTTGACTAAATTCAACTGTTTTAATTGAATTTAACCACAATGCTTAATGTTTCACACTTATAATTAGAACTGAATTAAAAAACATTTGTTTATTTTGAAAAAATTACAAAAATGTTTACTACTTTTTATGTAGGCCTAAATTTGGAATTTTTTTTGCTACTGAATTTTTCTTTGCATCCAGAGATAATAACTTTTGAAATTTTTATATCAATCAATTTTTTAGTTGCATATATAAATTTCTTTTACTTTTTTCTATAAAAATTCTATTGAAAGATTTTGGATTGGGATATAATTACTACATTATATCCCAATCCAAATATTTTTTTGAAAATATGCCTGTAAAATGCAAAAATCCAGGCAAATTAACATTGCTACTTATAGGGAGAATAGTTAGGTGAGGGGTGAAGAGGTTTTACTTTCTTAGTAAAACAGAGAACATGTGTTACGTGATCATTTTAGTGTGTAAAATAAAATTTATTATAGTATTTAATATATTTCTTTATTCGCAGTAACTTATAATTTTTTACTGTCGAATTTGGTATAGTAAGTTTCAGGATATTGCATTTAACTACTGTAAATAAGTTATAGATTATTAATAAATTTTAAGTTAATTATGTGTTTGCTATTACTTTATATTATATACTATTTTCATTTTAATAAAATCATACGGTACAAAGATTAGAAAATATTTCAGTTAAAAATATGATTCATCCCGTAGTTCAGGTTATTTAGAGATGGGATAAAATACTGTATCTATATTTCATAATCTGTTTCATTGTACCATGTACCAAACTGCCTCTATAAAAGTTGAGTGTCAGTAGTTGTTTCATTCGATTGACTGTTTCATAAAAGTTTCGAAACAACTTACTGTTTCATTTTCTTTATCACTACATTAAAAGGTAGTGATTCATAAATTCAATATTTTTCTTTTACTAGGTCAAGGCGACTGTATCAACCCAGTGAGTTTGCAAGCGTGCTTGCACAGCTAGATGGAGAGGAGAGAGCTGCAGCAACAACAGGCTTTTCTAACCTGGAGGAAGTATTTGATTTCTCAGATGAAAGCGAAGGAGAGGAGGAAGAAATAATCATACACCACCGCCTCAGTGACAGTGAGCACTCTGATGACGAGTTATTCGACAATGGTGAACTTGACCCTATGGAATTTGACATATACTTCGTTCAGGGAAAAAACAGTGATACTTTTTGGCTAAACTCTACCACAATGCTTCCTAGATTAAAATCAAATAGGGCAAACATAATAAGAACATTTCCTGGGTCAGTACGAGATGCTAGAGACGCCTCTACAGAAATTGAAGCTTTCCTAAAATTGTTTTCAGTGCAAATGATTGATTCAATTGTCGAATATACCAACTTATACATAGAAAGAAAACTATCTGGTCAGTTTAGCAGACAGAGAGATTGTAAGCCAACTTCCCGTTCAGAAATCATGTATCTTATTGGAATCTTGTTTTTACTTTCGTTGAATAAAAGCAGTAAGGCTGATGTCAGCAGGGCAAGGAATACGAACGGAACAGGATTGATGATTTGTAGAGCTGCATTCGGGATAAAACGATTTCGATTTTACTGCGAGCACTCCGATTTGATGACTTGACAACCAGGGATGACAGAATCGCTACTGATAAACTTGCTCCTATTAGGAGCATTTACACAGAGCTAAAATTTCAAAAGATGCTATTGTTTGTCAGAGTTTGTTACAATAGATAAGATGATGCAGCCCTTCCGAGGCCGTTGTGGATTTGTCGTGTATATGCCCGACAAGCCTGCCAAGTACGGTATAAAACTGTATGCAATGTGTGACACTAAAACATTTTATACACACAACTTCGAAATATATTGCGGTAAGCAACAGGATGGAAAATTTGAAACCTCCAATAAAACGATTGATGATGTGAAACGATTGGTGGAACCCATAAGAAATTCTAACCGAAGTCTAACTACGGATAACTACTATTCAAGTTATGATCTAGCCACTTACTTGTTTTAGAACGGTATAACATTCTTGGGTACCATGGGAAAGAATAAACCAGATATTCCTCGAGAATTTCTTCCGAACAAATTTAGAGATGTTGGCAGCTCAATCTTCGGATTTCAGGATGTCTGCACGCTCGTGTCGTATATCCCAAAACGAAATAAGAGTGTCATACTGCTTTCCACAACAGAGCTTTCCATCTTGCATAAACAAGAGATAGATGAAGAAACAGGAAATCCTGATATCATCCTTGATTATAATTCAACAAAGGGAAGCGTTGATACAGTTGACCAAAAGTGTGACAACTATTCCACTACAAGACGAACACGAAGATGGCCCATGACTATGTTTTTTCGATTCTTGGACATGTCTGGCGTCAACACACATGTAATTTTTGTTGCTAATAACAGGGTAACATGAACGGACGAAAAACACGGATGAATTTCTTGGAAGGATAAGCATTCAGCCTACTAGAAGACCACCTCAAGATTCGAGCAAAAATTCAAAACCTTCCCCTGGACGTGAAAGCTTTTCTCTCTTCAAATTATAAAGAAACCTCAGTACCAACACCAACAGATGAAAATCCACATCGATCGGGTTCTTGCTTTCTGTATGGAAAACAAAAAAACAACAAAGTGGTCAATAAGTGTGCTGAATGTGTTAGATTCGTATGCAAAAATCACAGTGAGTGCCGAACAAAATGCCACAAATGTTGTGATAATTGAGCGATGTTGAAAAAAGAAGACTAAAGTTTTCAACTAAAAACGACTTGTGTTCTTAACACTAGCTGCTTATTTGTGAAATACCTGTTTATTTTTCAAAAAGGTGTTTCTTGAAACCTAAGTCTAGTATAGTAGGTATTCTCAAGTCTTGTGAAATACATTATAGTTTTTGGTTATATTTTCTTATTTGAGAGTAAAAACTTTATTTAAGACAAAATTCTTAAAAAAACATGAGTAAATATTGGTTTATCTGTTAAATATTGGGGGGGGGGGCTCTTAATTGTGAAACTAGTGCAGTTCATGTTTTTTTTTTTAAAGTTAAATTTGTTAAAATTTATAGCTTAGCAAAAGATGAAGGTTAGTGTCGTTTATTACGTTGAATTTTAATTTTCTTTTGTTTATTATTACTAGTGTTTTAATAAAAAAATAGCTACTTTTAGAATAATATTTCTTGTAATCCTTTCACAACCAAAATTGATCCTTAACAAATTTTAAATGCTGCAAAATAGCGATATAAATTATAAAAAATGAAAGTGCGGGGATTTCGCCGCTAGCGCCTACTGACGTTAGTCCCAGGGGTGCGACTAACTAAGGACTCCTCAAACTCTCCCATGTGATGTACAGGTCTGAAAAAAGCAGGCCTGCACGTACCGTACTAGCAGAAAAAAAGCTGAGGGAAAGTTAGCTCATAAAAATCTACATATTAAGGCAAAATATCAAAGAAATGGAATATCACTTAAGCAAAACCACAACCAAATTGCTGAAGTGCAAACAAAGACTTTACAGAATTGTATATGTGTAGACAACCAAAATAAAAAGTAAACCAAATGTTAAATGGAAAAGTTGATAAAGAGGCACATAGGAAACTTTTGTTTGGCGAAATTATACAAATTAGAGGTAATTTAAGACAGGAAACCAGCAAGAAAAATCAAATATAGGGAATAGCCTATATTATATTCATTAAAATATGTAAAAAAATGGCCTAAAGTAACTTAATCTCCCTTTTATAACCTAAACAAATTCGTTTTTCGTCATTAATACTTGTCAGAATTTATAATACTTGTCACAAATGGTAGCCTACATAAAAGTTTTGTAATTGAGTTTGTTGCATAAATAAAATGCTGTATTTCATTAAATGGCGGGTGAACTTTTAAACTACAACTACTTATTTAATCACAGCTGGGTTGCAACCTAAAGAAACTGAAAACTACAGTCTCTAGTCACAGAATGTTTCTAGTTTGTGTTTGTAAACACATTTAAGTTAGTAGCAATTCTTACTTTCTTCTTTCTGGTGTTTATGAAGAGTGTAGTAAGTGTAGTTCTTTAGTTTCGTCCAAACCTAACCAAAATAACTAAACATTAACCTGTGTTTCAAAATATTTCTTTCTGATGTAATCTCAATATTTTCAGAGACTGTTCTTGTTTGCATTTTTAGACTCAGCAAAGTGACTAGATTCTAAATATATAAAACAAAATGCTTCTTTTCTTGGACACCCTCAACAGCAACAATACCCAGGAAAAATACTGCAATCGATTCCAAAAGGGTAATTCCGATTGAATCTCCAAATAAAAAATAAATCATGAACCTACATGTCCAGATTTATATGATTGTGTTTAGTTTCACTAACTATATACATTACAAATCTAGTTTTTTAATAGTATGGATTTTAGAAAATTACAGAAATAGTCTATATTACAATGTCTTGGCATCACAAAAATGCTCAAAGATTTACAAATGACGGCGCTACAGGGATGTTTGAAACTTATTGTATGGGCTTGATAGTAATACGACAATATCAAAACAAAAAGTAAATGTGTACAGTCGTGGGACCCCGTCAGGAACGAAGTTTATCATGCCTTTTCTTCAATTCTTTTACCAGCCTTAACGGCAACATACACACATAATTTCAATATTCAGTGACACATGAGCTCTTCAGTGACACTAAATTATAACTCTGCTTTAGTTTCATGAATGTATTTACATTTATTGACATAGCAACCAATTTTGTAACGCTTTTTCGTTACTCGTATTTTATATTTGTCATTGCCATAGCAACCAATTAATAACACTTTTTTTTCTTTACACATTTCTATTCGCATTATTTTCTATTTGTTAACTCCTATTTGTTACTTCGTTCCAAAAATTATTTTTACTTTTTTTACAAAATTTTTTATTTTGAAAATCTCAAAAACAACATCTTAGATTTGTTTTTAAGTGTATGTTATTCTTACATATCAAGGTGTCAAAAAAAGTCTGGGTACGGCTTAATATCTCAAAATGTACGAGTCTTATGAGATAGAAATAAAAGCAGTTATTCACAATCATAAAAGAACTACTTTTTGGCGAGTTTGAAATTTTTGTCCGCCATCTTGGAATGAACTTAATCTTATCTTCTAAAGCGAGAGATAATTGTTTGTCTGCTAAATGGATCTGGAATCTCCGTCTAAGGATTTTTGATTTTTTGATTTTATATTAGGCTTTTGGCCACGAGAAATCGATTGGAAATGGTCACCAGTCTGGGAAAATTCGTTTTCTACGTCTTTTTATTAAATTAAAAAGTGAAATTTGTCCATTTTAAACAATACAAAGCACAGCTGATGCAAATGTTTTCAATGCCATTACAATAATCATCTGCTTTCTTTTAAACTGTATATTTTATTAGAGGTAAGCCTAATGTTGTATCTATTTATAGTTACCATGGCAACGAATACATAATAAACATACCCTTTATTTAGTTGTTTAATGTTATAGGCCTAACCTAAACGATGTTCACGGAAATTTGCAATAATAGTAGTTATTGACGTGAGCGAACTAGGCCCTAGGAATAAATCGATATTGAAATAATACTTTAATTTAGGCCTGACTTATTTCTGAGGCATAGCGTTGAGATTGTGGTTAATCCTTTAAACTGTATTTTTATTACAGGTAAGCCTAATGTTGTATATACCCTTTATTTAGTTGTTTAATGTTATAGGCCTAACCTCAAAACTCAATAATCCAATATTTATTATTGAAATCATAGCCCTGCTTATAATCGAGCTTTAGCTCGGTCTCCTGGTACTTTTTTTAAATGGGAAGGAGGTCATGTGATACATTATGTCGATGTAGAATTTCAAGAGAAAACCGACGGTGAAATTTTCACATCCATATCTTAAACCAATTAAAAATGGCGGCCAAAAACAATCGTGTTTTCCGATTTTGCCCCACTTTACAGTACAATTTTTTTTTATATTAATTATTCTTCTTTTTTGGATTCAGAATTACATAAGCTTTCAAACGATATGCTACACAACTGTATTTAATTCAACCACTCGAAATCAATTTTGAAAAAATCAAAATGGCTGTAAACTAAAATTTTGTAAATACTTCCAAATATCGTTGCGTGGCAATATCATTTGAAAGCTTATTTAATTCTGAATCCAAAAAGAAGAATAATTAATATTTTTTTTAAAATAATACTGCAAAGTGGGGCAAAATCGGAAAACACGATTTTGTTGTTTTTGGTCGCCATTTTGAATCGGTTAAAGATATGGATGTGCAAATTTTCACAGTTGGTTTTCTCTTGAAATTCTACATTAAAATTATATATCACGTGACCACCTTTCCATTCAAAAAAATGAATTGTATTCCAAGACGGCGGACAAAAATTTCAAACTCACCAAAAAGTGGTTCTTTTGTGGTTGTGAATAACTGCTTTTATTTCTATCTCATAAGACTCCTACATTTTGAGATATTAAGCCGTACCCAGACTGTTTTGACACCTTGTAAATTGGTTAGGTAATAGATGCATGAAAAATATTAAGGTAGAGAAAATATGGGATTTAGAGTTAATAAAATCCAGATGTTAAACCTAGAATCAAAATTATTCGTCTCACAGACGATGCAAGTTCGCCGAAATTCGGCATTAGCTATGTGGAATGGAGTAGGCATATTCTAAACCTCCCCCTTTCAACCTGTCAATGCCCAGCGGCAATCAACGCAAAATTATCTTGTATTTTAAAGGTTTGTAATTTTGTTTCATGCTGAAGTCTGTGAGAATGATTATAATTAGTGTTAGTGCATTTTTTACATTGTTTTTAACAATACACAAAATGATTTTTTTATAATTTTAAATTAAAACTTCAGTAGAATAATTGAATATTAAGGTAGGCGGGTAGGCCTATTTCAAACTGAAACTATTCAAATAAAGTTTTAAAAAAAAGCAAAAATAACAAATATGAGGCAAAAAACACATTGTTGATGTTGCTTTTATGGGAAAATGGTGTGAAATATTCTTAAAATAAAATTTAGGATACAAAACATCAAAAAAATTTTATTTATTGTATTTACTACAATTCCACGATGTAAAAACAAAGTTTTTACAAAAATTAAATTGTTTAACCTTGGAGGACAAACAGGAACAGACTAATGATTATGATTGGTGTCATACTCAAAAGATGATTATGATTCTAGGGATAAGTAGGTGCTACAATTCATCATGTATCATTGTAACAAGAAAGAGTATATTTTTAGTGATAAAAAAAATTGTAAATTCGGCTATTTCCGCAATTTTCAAAAATTCTACCCAAGTAAAAAATAAGACAAAAATAGAAAAAATTATAATGTATTTAGTTGTTATAAGTAATACACAAAAATCATGAAAATCTTAGACATAGAGGGTAAGGCCTCTGATGATGAAGGATAATAGCTAAGTTAAAAGGTAATGACAACAAATGTCCATACAATATTGTACTATTTACTGTGTTGGTATAGGATGCCGGGTTGAACAAACCAATTAGTACACATAACTTAACTGTTATCCTTTATCCGACTGTTTTGACAGTTACACCATCCGATAAGGAATCAAAAGGGCTACAAAAAAGGTGTCTTGACATTTTTCGTTAAAATGTACGGTTTTGGAGTAATTTAGGTTTGAAATTTTCAAACAGCCGCCATTTTGAAACGCATGATTGGATTTAATCGTTTATTTTTCTTGAGGTATATCATTGTCAGGTTAAACTTCATGCCAAGTTTGAACTCAATCAGTCAAACCGTTCTCTAGATATGAATTATTTTGTACAAAAAACAAAATGGCGAATATCTGGAAAACAAAGCGTTTTCGGACCTATGTTTATATGAACGTTTTCATTATTTTTACTAGTAGAATGAGCTGCATAAGTGTGGGGATAACTTCGTGAATCACCCTGTATGTTTACCAAGTGGGATCATACACTATGAATGTAGACTGTAATTTAATAGGCCTACTTCAGGCTATTTTTATTTTTGTTAAATTGGGTTACAATTCTGTTTTACAATGTAAAATAGTAATTGGTAGTAGTATATACAAAGATGGTACTTTACGTCACAGAAAGAACTTACATCCATCACAAAAGGCAGCCATTTTTAAAGTAGGCTATGCTAATTTGTAATTTATATTCATTTCGGATATCGCCACAGATGCACGGCATTTTAGCCGTGACCAATGTTCAATTTGATAACATTGTAAAACAAAGTCCTCTTGATTTATTTCAATGCCATTCCATTCACAATCTCTTTTTATACGCCTCACTCTTTGTATTTTACCAATCCACGTTTAGAAGATTTATAAACTTTTCACTTATTTTTTTATATGTATTTTTTTATTCATTTATTTCGGCGAAAATTTACTTCACGACCCTCAGCTCATGCTTGCAGATGACGACTTTTATTTAAGAAACAGAGTAGTGCTGCCTATCTAAGCACATTCTACCTATACTATTGAATAAATGTGCTATTGTTTACTGTAGGTAAACACAGGCCTGCAGAATATGTCCGAACGCCTGAATGTGGTTCGGGGGAAATTGGGACTGAGCTGGAGAAATTTTGGCCAGGAAAAATTCCACAAAAAATAAGGAAAATATAATTATTTTGAGGAAAAATAGATAAGAAATTAATGGAAAAAAAGGTCGGTCTAATCGGTTTGTACGATAAATATACATACACACCAACACACACAGTGTGTTGTCTGCTCTCTGCTGCAAGGTGCAAGTCGAACAGGGTGAAGGGTCTTATTTAATTTTCACCGCACAAAATATAGTATGGCTGAGCTGCCAATACCATATTTTTGGGCCGGTTGATGAATTGCAATATCCTGATTCTTGACTGGAGTTCAAATACTTTCGTTAGGTATTAAATAATTATTATGATACTGGTATGCAAATTTTGATTAGTTTCATACAAATGATATTCAAGCGATAAGAATTAAATCATATTAAACCAAATTATAAAACGATACTTAATGCATAGTATTACTGATGTTTTTCATTTTTTTTTAGCAAAATTCGAAATCAGTAAAATGTGATGACTCATTTGTTTCCTTTTTCATTGCGTAGATGGGGATGGAGGGATGGGGTATACTGTTATCTGTTATATTTCATATCTTTCGTTTCGTGTTTTCGACCCTGTCAGTTTATAAGTAGCAAGTGGTCTAGGTGGTTGTTTATTACTGTGATGTTAATGTAGTGAACCATCGGATAGATATTAAATATTATATTTATAGTGTTTCGTAATATTTTCAGTAGCGGCTGTGGTATGTAATTCGGTAATTGAATTGGAGCTAATTAAACATAACATTTAACTTTGCATTTACCACTTAAGTATTAGGCCTACTTTTAAACATAATAAAATAGCAATAATCAAGTTGCATTTTTTGTTTTATAAACCTTTTGGGACCATCTGACGATATTATTTCACTGTAGATATTTAATTTCACCATAGTTAATTAAGTAAAAATAAT
>JAGFPH010012012.1:15504-28594 GCA_018207615.1 Philaenus spumarius | reverse complement strand
TTGTAATACACGTATGTCTGCACCTACACACATATATAGGGTACACAAAGTATTCACGACCAATACATTCTTCCACAAAAGGTACGGATACAGGCAAAAAAAGTCGTCTAAGTTTAGTTTGACTTGAGCTCAAATTTGTTTGCTTTAAGTGCATACGGGCTGATTTAAGTGGAGACAACTAGTACATCACTTAATTTAAGCTCTTTCACGTTTTTAATAAATTTCACAAACACAATAATATTTGAATCGCATTTATGGTTGTTCATGTTGAAAAAATACATTTTCTGGACAATTACTTCAGACAATATACAAATAGGTTAGTTTTGTCCTTGTAGCGAGCACGACATTGGTAACTCAAGCGAAGTTACATCACTACAGCCGTGACCACGGTCTAGGCTTTGCATAGCATGTGTCTACTCTCAACAGCTGATTTCTACTTACATCTGGATTCTGATTACATTCTGACTGCAAGTAATTAAAGTTATATTTCTATCTGTGTTTAATTTTAAGTTGTTATAGTTTCAGAATATTTAGTTTATTTTTAGAAGATGGAAAGCATTAGAATAAAATACGTATTTAATTTATTTTGTGTTACGTAATTATTAAATAAAATCATTCTATACAAATATATAAAGGAATGACATTTTGTTTTCCTATAAAGGATTAATTATTCTGCTTTAATTTAATTGTTTTGTACTGGCATCTCTTTTTAGGTAGATTTCCACAACATTTTTAAACTGCTATTTTCTCAGAAAATTTTATATTAGTAGCGTATATCTAATTCCGTAAGACCAAATTTTACAATGCAATTGTGAGCGAATGGGAGGTGGTAGAAAGCTGGGAGAGGTTTCATTTTAACGGTCTGGACATGAAAGTTTGGCTGAAAATATTCATTTTTATTAATTGTGTCCCAAAAATTTGTTAAGGAATAAAATAATTCCCATTTAAATAGCATGGGAATATACGGGTGTAAATCAGGTGATTTTAGTGTTAAAAATAGGTGATTGTGTATAAATTGGAAAATTCAGCTATCATAACAACACCTGAATGTGTAGTTTTGTGATGTGTTTTGTTATTGTAGCTTTGTTTTGTTTCAAAGTCAGAATTAAAATCAAAGCTTATATGATTTAAAAAATTATAAGATTATTTCTACTGCACTTGCTATTTTTTACTGTAATGAATAACGCTGGAAGACACACTAATAATGTATTCAATAAATTACTAGAATATAATAATATAGCCTACATACAGGGGTTATTGCCCCTACAAGCCACTAGTTAAGTATAATAATACCATTATCACTTCTGAAACCTGAAAATTCATTTATTTGGGCAAGTATTAAAATAAAAAATGAAAAATAAACATAAAATAATATGTATAGCTGTTTAAATACACTTATTAATGACATTAATGCGATCAGGGTGAAGATAAACAACCATATTTTATTATTTTTATAGTTAGGTCTACTTGAAATTATTAATTTTACACATTTCAATGATAACGAATCATATAACAGTTTACTTCTAGAAGACTTAAATTAATTTTCAACTCCTTATTAGCGAATTTCCATAGGAAAAATGAGCTATTGCAGTGGCCCTTATGGTGAGACCCAAGGTCGGGAGTAGCAAATGAGCACCGATCATGGTCCCCAGAACACGTTTTGGGGTGTCATTAAAATTCATATATATATATGTATATATATATATATGTATATATGTTTTCGCACTCTAGCGGTCGCATTTTAAGACCGATTTGGTCCAAATTTGGTACACGTGTTGGTTGTGTAAGTGGCTCGGACGAGTTCGTTAGCCAAAAAAATCCAACAACCGGAAGTAAGTTTTTTGACTGGAAGTAACTATTTTTTGAGATTTTTACTAAGAGAATTAATTTTTTTTAGAGTTTTTTCTAAAAATATAAATGTAAGATGTTATTCTGCACATTTTGTTTTTTTACGCGACCTTATAGCTCGCTTGGTTCCCCCAAAATCGATCAAAACGTGAAATACCATAGAAGTACCCGGTTCAAAGCCATGTGGTGGATTCTACCGTGGGGCTGGCGTGCGAAGCACGCAATGCTTTGTGTGTTGAAAATACCCCTAATACGAGATTTGGCGTGCGAAGCACGCAATGCATTGTGTATTGAAGACAATCCCAATATGTGGAATGGCGTGCGAAGCACGCAATGCTTTGTGTATTGAAGACAATCCCAATATGTGGAATGGCGTGCGAAGCACGCAATGCATTGTGTATTGAAGACAATCCCAATACGTGGAATGGCGTGCGAAGCACGCAATGCTTTGTGTATTGAAGACAATCCCAATACGTGGAATGGCGTGCGAAGCACGCAATGCATTGTGTATTGAAGACAATCCCAATACGTGGTCGCAATGCTTTGTGTATTGAAGACAATCCCAACATGTGGAATGGCGTGCGAAGCACGCAATGCTTTGTGTTATTGAAGATACTCCCAATATGCGGAATGGCGTGCGAACCATTTTGCAGCTATTCAGCACCGTCGTGAATAGACCTATTTCCCAAATTGTTGGTCGAAATCCTGAAATATCGGTCTATAAACTTAATTTTGGAAATTTGCTCAACTCACGTCAGCGGTTCAGCTGCGTGGTCGAATTATTTCTGTTTTGTAATAACAGTAATAAAATATAAGAGCAAAAAAATTGGTATTTGTTATTGCCTAGCCAACGTTTAGTATTTTATAATTAAGAGCAAAACGAAAAATTTATCAAGAAGCTTCCTCTCAATGTTTATTCTTCATCGTTAACAAATAAGGCCGTTAAATTTAACTAGCATTATTAATAATACTACAAAAACTATAAACATGCCATACATAACATTTAGCCACATCTGTTATTGCATAGAATATCATTCTTAACCTAACGTTTAATAAAAAATGAAAAAATGAGTGTGCTTAAGACCACACGTTGGAATTGATAACTTCTATGACCGATTTATATTTTCATCAGTATTAAAAAAAATTTTAATCTTAGAGGAGAATTATGAGTCAACAAATTACACAAGTCAAGAAATATTATATCGTATTTTGAAATTGCATCATTATAATATTAAAATATAACAATTATAATAAGTATGCGAAAAATAGTGATCATTATAATGTAAGCAGTATTTATTTAGGTAGTGACTAATGATTTTGAGTGAGGTATTAGTGTGTGCACTCTATATAGAATTCTAAGAATAATTCAATATCTAAGGGATAATTGATCGAGCGAAGCGAGGTCTCCGTTTCAGTTCGACCGTACGGCATTTCTTCTGTGTGTCTGTTTGTCTTTCTCACTATTACGTTCAAATCATTATGCTTTGACCGATTTTGATGATTTTTTCATGAATGTTCCTTTTTCCTAGGCCAAGCGATTTATATATACGGTTTTTTCCATTTTTCAATTTATCCCCTTAAATAAAATAAAAATGGCGGCCGGACCGTTTCTCTCAGTGTAAGCTTTTTTCCAAAGCCAGTTTGTGGCTTAACCTCAAGTCGAATTTAAAAAATAAAAACATTTTGCGGGTAGAAAAATTTGATTTTCAACAAAATTGTATTCTTGATTTTTTCCGTATCTCTAACGGTAAGCTCACAAATTTGTTAAAAATCGTCTTAAAAAAGTATTTGTATTTTAACCATGTTTTTATGCATTTATTCTGAACCAATTCAAAAGTGTTCCGTAGTTTTTTTGTAGATAAAGGCTCATATATCCCAGTAAAAAAATGATTAAACTTTAGGCCTACATAAAAAGTAGTAACAATTTTTTAAATTTTTTCATAAATGTAAAAAAGTTTCGTAATTTAGTTCTAATTAGAACTGTATACAAGTATTTATCAATTTCAATTTTCTTATTTTGAAAGCACAAGTTGTTATGATCCTACTATAAGACTGCTAATAAAACTAGGCCTATTTTGAATAGTAATTTAGGAATATATCCTTTGCCCATAAATGACATATTATTATAAGAAAGTGTAGAGATTAAATCAAAGAATTGAACTGTATATTTGTAAATTATCATTGTAAATTTCATAAAAGTATTTGACTTAGCTTTACTTGAATTACAAAATGAGACGAAACAAATGAAACCTCGCGGTGATAAAGGACATACAAAAAATGACCGTTGGACACCGTGGGAAGTGTTGGTACATGGTTTGAGATCACTATCACGACGCTTTAACATCGTTTGTTTTATTATTTCTAATATTGGAATATGATATGGAAGTTATGGAACTGTAAATACATTGTTAAGTTTTAGTAATTTATTCTGTAAATTTTTAATTCTATATTTTTCCTCTACAACGCAATATTTTTAGCTACCTTACGCATTATTAACCTGAATAAAACACAATGAAAATCTTTAGCAGTTAAGCTCAAGAAAAAAAAACGAGAACTAGAAACCCCGGAATCGCGGGAATTGCAAAATAATGTTTCACTGGCTAAACCTTCTGCTTACTTTATTTCTGGCACACTATTTTTAACCTAAGCTCAAAACCACATTTGTTATTTCAACGAGCGAGTACACTGTTAACAGAACTACTAATTATAATTATTATAATATATAGTCAAGCGAAAGTGCCCAATGGGCCAATAGAAGTTATCACTTCAAATATGTAAGTATTCAAATCCCTTACATATTGAATTATTCTTACAATTCTATGTAGAGTGCATACACTAATACCTCACTCAAAATCATTAGTCACTAAATAAATACTGCTTACATTATAATGGTCACCAATTTTCGCATACTTATAATAATATTATAACATAATATTATTATAATATTATAATTATAATAAGGTATTATTATGTACTACGTATCGCCTATTCCCTTTCCAAGAGCTTACTTGTCTATATTTACTATGTATCGCCTATTCCCTTTCCACGCTCTGACTTGTGTCTACGCAAAAAGTTGCGTGACGCGAGATTTCAGAAACAGTCAAGCGAAAGTGCCCAACTGGACAATAGAAGTTATCACTTCATAATCTAATTTAAATAAGATATTGTTTAAATTATTTCTGTAGACAAAGGCCTAACTAATAAAATATTAACAATAAAATACTACAAAATACTTAATTAGAAATCGTAAACAATATTTTTGTGTTCAGGTTTTATAATGTAAAATTTTAAAAGGCAATTATTCCAAAAACTCACGTGGAAGGTTCTGACTTATCATCACGACTCAAATTAAACGCATTTAATTTTCTTCCGGTACCTTTCTCTCGTATTTATGTTGTCTAACTCTTACGCAATTCACTTTCAGTAATGCAAACAGGGGAAAACTTGAAGTCTTCAGCAACACGGTACATTCACTTATTAACCTTCACTGAGCAACACAGAACCTATATTTATTAACAACATTTTTAATTTATAACTAATAGTTTTATTGACATTGTTTCTGCAAAATACGTTTCATCTTTGATTGAGAACTTCGTTTAATACTTTGTTGGTTTATTTAAAATAAAGGGGTTTAAATTTGGGCGTTTAAAAAGTCATCTCTTTTTTATTTCCAAAAGTATTGAAGCAACATTTTTATAAACTGTTAGGAAATCTTACAAGGAAACCCAAAATTTGAGGAAAATGTAATGGAAATTAGCTATTTGCGCAACAAGTGCGCAAACTGGCAGATTGGTGTACGAAATTGAAGAAGGCAATAATTGCAGGAATTTTCTCCATGAAAACAATGTCCGCGAAAATTATTTGTCAAACCCTGTCCGATATCAAACAAAATTAAAATGAAGTAAGCTTTTAGTAAATACGTCGACGTAAACTACTGTAAATATTGGTTGTAAATCAGTTCCATTACTTTTAAGTTTTATATAAACAGTAAAAATGGGCTGAATTTTCTCCATTGCCAGTGCCCTTCTTATAGTTTATGTATTCATTGCCAAGGCGGGGTTCTCGGTGTTGTGCGTTTTTTTCGCTTGCCAAATTGTGTTTCCTCAAGGGTTAACCTTTGTCTCACCCTCTTCAAACATTAACCTGGTAGGCTGTGCGCTTTTTCGCTAAATTCCACTTGTGCGCTTTTCCCACTAAATTCCACTTGTGCGCTTTTTTCGCTAAATTCCACTTGTGCGCTTTTTTCGCTAAATTCCACTTGTGCGCTTTTCCCACTAAATTCCACTTGTGCGCTTTTTTTTCGCTAAATTCCACTTGTGCGCTTTTCCCACTAAATTCCACTTGTGCGCTTTTTTCGCTAAATTCCACTTGTGCGCTTTTCCCACTAAATTCCTCTTGTGCGCTTTTTTCGCTAAATTCCACTTGTGCGCTTTTTTCGCTAAATTCCACTTGTGCGCTTTTTTCGCTAAATTCCACTTGTGCGCTTTTTTTTCGCTAAATTCCACTTGTGCGCTTTTTTTCGCTAAATTCCACTTGTGCGCTTTTTTCCGCTAAATTCCACTTGTGCGCTTTTCCCACTAAATTCCACTTGTGCGCTTTTTTCGCTAAATTCCACTTGTTCGCTTTTCCCACTAAATTCCACTTGTGCGCTTTTTTCGCTAAATTCCACTTGTGCGCTTTTTTCCTTAAATTCCACTTGTGCGCTTTTTTCGCTAAATTCCACTTGTGCGCTTTTTTTCGCTAAATCCCACTTGTGCGCTTTTTTCGCTAAATTCCACTTGTGCGCTTTTTTCGTTGTGCGCAATTTTCGCGACACCGTTTGGACTGCCTCAAGTTAGGGTGGCACTATAGGAAAGACGTTGAAAACTATAATTAAGACGTTAACTATATTACGTTAACTATTAATAAAGTATAATGTTAACAATATGTTTGATCTATATCGCAATAGTAATTGGCTCACATTGATAGTTAGCAAAGACATTGAAAACTATCGGGTACCTTTACTATCAATCTATATATATATAAAATTCAAATACCACTCACTGACTCACTCATCAAAATCTCAAAAACCACCGAACGGATTGGAATGAAATTTGGTAAGTAGCTTCCTCTAGGGCCGTGGGTGCTCGCTAAGATAAGTTTTCAAAAAATTTGAAATTTAGGGAGGTTTGGGGGGGGGTAAATGTACTAAGTATCCCCATCAAAAAATACATAGTGTAATATATTTATTCCACCTGTACGCAAAACTGTTATTATAGTTACTAAAACACCAGTAACCAAAATTAAAAATCTACAAAAGATGACGTCACGACATGTGCACAGTTTCTAAAGAGACCCTAATTAACTTAAAGGAGCACTCGCCGAGTACATGTACATACTATATACTTTTAGCAACTAGCAACTAACTACTCAATTAGCACATACTCTGATAGTCGAGACTTGACGTTTAGTCTCTCCGTGTCGTATGAACCGTCATGTCAACTTTACGTTGATTATTGCGTTAACTTTGATACGAGTTCTATGTTAAGGTATATTTTCACGACGTTTAAAGATTTCCTCCTGAAATGATTCTGAGCAAAGAAGATATTTTGAATTACTTTTGGCTGTAAGTATAAATAAAGTATTAAGTATAAAATTGTATTTTTAGCATATTATAACAGAGTATGGATAAAACTAATAGTTATTAAGCTCTTGGATCACTGAGGATGACGACTTTGTCGTTGAAACGCATTTGATTATTGTGTATTGTTATAAGGTTTTACTCCTGACTAAAATTTAGAAGTATAAGGATTTGCTTGTTTTGAATTAATTGTCTTTACCTTTTTGAAGTGATAACTTCTATCGGCCCGTTGGGCACTTTCGCTTGACTATGTTTCTGAAATCTCGCGTCACGCAAACTTTTTGCGTAGATACAAGTAAGAGCGTGAAGAGGGAATAGACGATACATAGTATATAATAATACGTTATTATAATTATTATAATAATTATATATTATAATAATATTATATTATAATAAGTATTCGAAAAATAATGACCATTATAATGTAAGCATTATTTATTTAGTGACTAATGATTTTGAGTGAGGTATTAGTGTATGCACTCTTTGTTTGTAAAGAAGATTGATTTTTGTCTAACTGAAGTAAGTTTCGACAAAACTTTACATTTTGTACATTTTGACAAATTATTTATTATTTTACATTGTTTTATTTTACTGTAACTTATTATTACTCACTTAAATATAAAATTTAGCTTCATATTACAACAATGGAGGTCATACACGTTAATGGAGTATCCATTCCTCACAGAATAGTTTCTTCTAGGCCAGATGGCCAATGCTTATTCTACTCTTTGGCTTTAATTGCACATGACACGATTCACTTTGGTCTGAGGTGAGAACCAGAGTTGTTAGTCATGTTTGAAACAATTGGCCCAGGTTAAACCATATACTTTAAAAGTAACAGGAGATATTTATTCAACAAAAAAAGAATGTATCGCGGATATGAGCAAACCGGTAACTTTAAAGCCTCCTGTGAAATTCAAGCAGCATCCGAATTTTTTTAAACGAATTTCCGGTGTACAGAGATGGATATTTGTTGTGGGAGAGTTTTGGCGAACCGATTGAGGGAGTAGGGAGGCTAAGGTTTACTGGGGAACTGACGAGAGGCCACTTTGATGTTCTCATTCCTCTCACACCTTCTTTACCTGACTACTCAATGGATAATACAGTTCCTGGTGTGGAGGAAATACAGTCAGCTTCCCAATCCCAGGTTTCAGACGATGGTCTACAAATTTCTCAACTTCCAACCTTATCAGAACGGTGTACATCATCATCTGATGCAGTTCGGTCGCATCCAGAACAAATACCAAAACGAGGGGAAAAAAAACAGAAGCGTTTTTCTAATACAAATCGCGTAAAAGCACATAGGCAAGCAATAAAAAAAAACCACTGTCTCATAATACACACAGAATCAGCTAAAATACTTTAAGATGTAGCATTGTCCTGTCAGCTAGTAGTATATATAGACAAGTAAGCGCGTGGAGAGGGAATAGATGATATATAATACATAATAATACGTTATTATAATTAATATGTTAATTATTGTATAATAGTTATTAAAATAACTATCCCTTACATATTGAATTATTCTTAGAATTCTATGTAGAGTGCATACACTAATACCTCACTCAAAATCATTTATCACTAAATAAATAGGCCTACTGGTTACATTATAATGATCACTATTTTTCGCATACTTATTATAATTATAATATTATTACATAATAATATTATAATTATAATAATATTACTATATTATAATATTATAATTATTGTATTATTATCTTATAATATCATAATTACGCAATTTCAAAATATGGTGTAATATATTTTGAAAACATATTGACTTGTGTAGTTTGTTGACCTTTATTCTCCTCTAATATTAATACTGATAAAAATATAAATCGGTCATAGAAGTTATCACGTCCAACGTGTGGTCTTAAGCACGCCCAATGTTTTTACTTTCTCCACCCTATACGTAGTATATGGAGAAAGTATTGTTTTCGTAAAAATGTTCGAATTTCAATTTTCAGTTGAATTATCTGTTTTTGTGCTCCCAGAACCCCAAAAAATTGTTTAGTGCAATTATCTGTGTTGGTGCTCCCTGAACCCAAAAATATTTTTAGTGGAATTTTTTGTTTTGGTGCTCCCTGAACCCAAAAATGTGTTTTTAGAGTGGTGTCTGTCTGTCAGTCTGTCTGTATGTATACACGACCAGAGAGGACACTATTAGTCCGATTTTCATGAAATTTGGTATGTAGGTACTAAACCCTAATATCTCCAGGCGTTTTTTTCATTTTTTGGAATTTAAAATTTTTAAGGGTAATTTACCAATAAAAACCCACAAAAAACGATAAAAATGCAAATTTCTCAAAAATGGCTCTAACGATTTTGATAAAATTTTCAGTATTTATAGTGCTTAAGATGCCAAACAAAATGACACCACCCGCTTTTATCAAAACTTCGGCGTTTTATAATTATGGGGAAATGTTTAAAAATAAACAAGTTTGTGTTGTCAATCTAGCATCGCGGCAGCGGCCGCACGGGTAGCACCACGGTAGCGAGCACGGCCAGTAATTCAAAGGTCGCGCGATCGAATCCCGCCTGGGACAATGATTTTTTTATACGATTGACGTAGGTAGAATATTATTTTTTTCTTTTGTTCTAAAAAATAGTAAATAAAATGATTAAAAACAATATTATTTTGACTACAGTAAGTTGGGAGAAAGTTTGTGTCAGTTAACTGATACCGTTTATTTTGCTTTGCTTTTGTTGAAGGATTTGCTCCACATCAGATGGTTTTGTGATTACTGTCCATAAAAACCAATACAAACTATAAGTATTGTTTTATTAATAAGTGTTACTTAGAGAAGTTTTGTGTGTACCTGTATTTATCGTGGGAAGTACTAGAATTTGTCTGATTTTTGTGTATACTGTTTGAAATTGAAATATTACATTTTCTTTTGCCTGAAATATTATTCTGTTTTTTTAAAGTGATTATAGTATTATGAGTTATTCATCTTTTTAGATTTGTTTACTTGGAAATTTACCAACATTTGCATCTAAAATCTATTTGTGTGAAAACAAACTAGAGCTACATATCTAAAAAATAGTTAAAAACTTCGTAGTTTAAGATTCTACATGTCCAAGCATCTAATATATATTCCTGCCTAAAATTCATACTTTGCATACTATATGTCTCAGGTTGGGAGGGGGAGCGCTAATTATCACATTGAACAATTTTAGCCTTTTACTTCTGACTTTTGGAAAACCGGCCTTGCTGATGCTATTAGTGTTTCATTTAGAAATGTTGGTACAAAGCAGTAAACATCTTATTATGTTTAAAATTGTATAACCTTCGGAAAATATAATTAAACTATGAGTAAAAGCTAAACTAAATAATTAATATATTTAACTATTTTGAAGTAAGGGATTAAAAGTTCTTAATTTCCAGAACATTTACAATTCCCTAACATAGTTTTTTTATTCCAAATAGCTTAGTGCAATATATGATATACATTATACTTTTAACTAATCAAAATATACTGATAATTCTAATATACTAAATATATAAACTAAAAAAATAACTCCCAGTACCATTACAATGTTTTCGCAGTCAGCTGCGAAGTCAAATGCCAATAAACGTGCTGGTATGGGTTATCAAACATTACGTGAACATAAGAAATTATCACGTTAGTGTTACAAATAAACTTGCCTGGTTCACAGAACTTCAGATCAAATCAGGTTATGTAGTTTGTGTAAGAACTATAAATTATTTTAACTAACAAAAAATAAATGAATCGATTTAATTGATTAATAATTTATAATTTCGTAATGGCTTACGCGAACATCCACCATATTGGTAATAATTTATAACAGCTAATTAATAATTGAATGTTATCTTCATGGTGTAGTTGAACACTATCGTCAGTAGTTGAACAATATCAGATAGTTACGCTATACTTACATAGTTTAAAGAGCTCTCCAATAAAAGAAAAATACATTGTTTTTTCTTCTTGTGATAAATAAATATGAACAAATTTACACCGTGATGAATGTGGTTGTGTCGGTCAAATTTAATTATAGCCGTTAGAATTAAAATTGAGGAAATTTTACAAAAAATTATAAATTTTAAAAATACGAATCAAGAATTTTTAATTAAATAAGATACAGGTACTAATCATTATAAAAGACGTTTTTTCTCATTATAGTTTTTACTCAGTAAGACAACGGAGTCACGAACTTCTCAGAAAAGGTAGTCATTTTGAAGACAATAATTTTTAATTAATTTTACACTTTTAATTTTTAAAATCGCCTAGCTGGTTTAGTCGGTATCGTTGTTTATACATTTACAGTAATGAGAACAAACGCGAGAGTGACACGAAGCAGGTGCAGTGCCGCTGTGACTCACTCGCGCCACCTATCCCCCCACCACGCGTCTCATATGTTGCTTGTATACAGTTGGATGACGGTTTCCCGCGCTTCCATCCATGTGCTCTCCCGTGATTCTTATTTGTTGTATTATTGCGTCGTCTTGTAATTATTGTTATTGAAAACGTTATTTCGTTTAACATTTGTTTTCTCAATGGATCGCCGAGGAACAACAAAATCTAAAAAGCAACTTCGGCTTTCAGGCTTAGCCTAAAATATAAAAAAGGAGTGTAACGGGTGTTACTGAAAATGGATAGTGAAGTTGAACTTCATGTAAATGTTCTTAAAACTCTGTGAATTTTAAAACTGTAAAATTTTGAAAAAAATATGAGTTATTCCACAGTAAATGTATGTAATGGAACTGTAATTCAAATTGATATTGGCATTCAATTTTTTTAAACATAAAATTAAATCTTGTGTAACGGGTGTTACATTAAAATGTAACGGGTGTTACGCTGTTGCTAAAATTAAGATTTTTTAACATATGTTATATAATAATAAGGTGTCAAATAACAACAAGAAGTATAATTGAGGTTTCTTTGATCACTATAAGAAATAAAAACTTATATTTCATAAAAAAACTTATATTTAACAAATATATATACTTAATACATTACATGGATATAGTTCAGTACTTTTTATACCATGCCTTAGGGCCTATTATGAATTAGACTTACTAAAGATCAGTCTTATATATGCCCCTATCAAGAATTAATAGAATCGGCCTAAAACTTTAAATAAAAACAAAATAATCGCTAAATCAAATTCTAGAATTAACAATTTGGAACTTCATAAGCTCATTCATTTTTCAAAAATATCAACTGCTAGTGGAAACTCGTAAAGAATTGTAAAATGTCTTTTGGGCTACTGTAGGTTGTTGTAATTTGCCAAAAATATTCTTAAATTTGTCATCTCTCAGAATATGATATCTAATATCCCAGCGAAATCTGAGATATTGATGATAATTGCGCTTCTTATTTTTCTCCCTACATTTTTTTACTCTGCTTTGGATCTTTTCAAGTTGTTCTTCTTTTTGTATTGTTCTCTTCTCTTCTTTTTTTATCTCACTCTCTGGCTTTTTGCAAATGCTGCTGACACTTTACAACGTCACTCATCATTTTATCGTGAGAAAAAAATGTATGAGGTGTAATAGTAATAGAAATAAAACTTTAAAGATAAATAAAATCATTTGATACGCCTAACATTCATTGCCCAGTAAATGTGTTAAAAGATTGATTCTGGAATTACAAATAG
>JAGFPH010012012.1:0-10439 GCA_018207615.1 Philaenus spumarius | reverse complement strand
TTAGTTTTAAACATTACAGTTTCTCTCGATCAATAGTTTGTGTCAATAGTTAGTTTTTTAATATTACAGTTTGTGTAGTTCAACGGTTTTGAAAAATTACAGTTTTTAACAGAACACAGTTTTCAAGAAAATACAGTTTGGATGTCTGACGATAGTTTTTACCTTTCATCTCTAAGAATAGTCGTTCCGAAAAATGGTTCTGCATTTAGGTAATCTTTGTGATTTTTTTAAGAACGGATGCATGCTTAATTTTAGTTGTATTATTAACTATTTGAGTAAGGCTTAACGTAATTACTAAGGAAGTTAATTTTAATTTAATTAACAATAGCCCAGTCGGTATAGGTTACAACTACCAGTAATTTGCAATACGGCTGAATTTTTTTTTATAAGTACATTAAAGTATGTACATTAACCAAAAAAAAGTTTACCAGTCTATCGATTTCCCAAAGTCGAAAAAAAATCGATTATCATTTTTTTTCGATTATCCTTAATATTTCGATCTGGGATGAAAATAGAGGAAAATAAAAAATACCACCGTGTAGGGGAGGTATTTTTCAACAAAAAAGGACATATGTATTTATTTCTTCCGAGCAATGGTTTGTCTGGAAAAAAATCGATAATGCAGGTATGTATTTTGCAGCAGGGGAAATCACTAAAAGGGGATATCTTATTCATATATGAAGCGTTGGCTCATTCTAAATTGGCAAAATTTTAATATATCGAATTAAAACTTGACATAGGAGTTAATATATATATTTTAAACATTTATGCTGAGTCTCAGCTTGTTATCTTGAAAATTACCTGATCTAGAGCGACTTGACTTATTAATGGGTTTCTCGATTTTAGGAGTACCGGACCCACCAATTCATTTTAAACATCTCCAGTTTAGAAAATTTTCAAAATATCCAGCTGAAAGTTTTTTTACAAGTTAAATATATAGATTCAAACAAGATCAAGGAGTATAAACCTTTTTATTATTTACTTTTCAAAGCACAAGTAACTGAAAAAAGTATAATTTTAAACCTTTTTAGATTTTTCATCAAAACGCTTGAGTTAATCGGCAGCAGATTAGTCAATTTTTTAAATATAGTTTTTAAAATAAGTGTAGCAAAAAACAATTGTGTTTTTAACTTCTGTACCAATTTTTAAATCGATATGTTCAAAAATGTCGAAAATGGAGTCGTTGAATCCAAAAGTGTTATAGTTAAAACGAGATAAATAAAAAGGAAGACCATTTTCAAGCGCCTCGTTTTTAAAAATAACATTAAAAAAATCGTTTATACTTACTAAGAATATTTATACTGGTGTGCTCAACTTGTAAAACAAATTTGATGTTGATATTCCAAAAATTGACGAAACTGGAATAGATTGAAATTAGGTCGTGAGTCCGGTACTAGTAAAATCGATAATCGAAATCGACTCCTAGATCGGGTAATTTTCAAGATAACAAGCTGAGACTCAGCATAAATGTTTAAAATATATATTTTAACTCCTATGTCAAGTTTCAATTCGATATATTAAAATTCGGCCAATTTAGAATGAGCCAACGCTTCATATATGAATAAGATGTCCCCTTTTAGTGATTTCCCCTGCTGCAAAATACATACCTGCATTATCGAATTTTTTCCAGACAAACCATTGCTCGGACGAAATAAATACATATGACCTTTTTTGTTGAAAAATACCTCCCCTACACGGTGGTATTTTTTATTTTCCTCTATCCTCATCCCAGCTCGAAATATTAAGGATAATCGAAAAATAAAAACGATAATCGATTTTTTTTTCGACTTTGGGAAATCGATAGACTGATAAACTTTGTTTTATGTTAATCTACATACTTTAATGTACTTATAAAAAAAAATTCAGCCGTATTGCAAACTACTGGTACTTTTGGTCTAAATTGACCTTTACCGACTGGCCTACAATGCTTGTACGTCTATGCGACATATGGATTTAACTCTGGGAGATAAATGCGTATGATGATAGTGTATAAACACAAAACAAGCTATGTCTGTAACTTAATTAAGAGTTTTAAGTATGTTTGGGGTACAGAACAATTTACTTAATTGGACAAAGTTTAACGCAAACTAAAGCTTACCGGAAAAGTTAATAATTTAGTTTTAATTGATAATATTTTAAACTGTTTGCCAAACACTGGTGTTAATCCGTCAATAGTTTTAACGTATAAAGAACGAAAAATCTACATAAATGTGTTGAAACTCAGATATAATTTTGAATATACAGTACGACCTCACTCGACCGGCCCTCGGTAGTCCGGACCCCCCCTGTAATCCGGCCCGATTCTAAAAATAAAAATGAACGGAAAAACTTTATTGCAGTTTCGTAAAAATAAAACGGTATTGTGTTATTATAGTTAAAAACCCAGTACGTTGTATAGGCCTACAACAGTACTATATATACTGTATGTAAACACCTACTGTATTTCAAAAGAAATTTTGTTTCATCTCATGTTGTATACGCAGATAATTATTTTTAATGCCTAAGTTTAGTATACGCTTTCTCAATCAATTAATTATTCGAATGATTCGCTATTTTATCTGTGGATTCATTTTTAATGGACTCTCTGTGGTCCGGCCTACCGGCGGCCACATTAAGCCGGAATAGCGAGGTTACACTGTAATACAAATTTTGTTTTGTTTACTAGACATTTAGTTCACAAAACTTTTTTGTGTGAAATTAGAGAGTAATTTTAAATATTACAAGTAACATCAATCGTTATGCATTATTTCTCAAAGGTCTGTTTCTTGTGGCAACGCCATATCTTCCTTAAATAATCATCAAAATTAATGATTGAAACATAATTTTAAAGCTTATGTTTCCCGCTATTGTTGAAAAATATACAAATAGGTTCAAATTAATGTTTTCGTTAAAAATATTGATTAAACAAACTTTCATATGATTCCTAATGAAAGGCACCATCTATTAGACCTATTGCGACGGACTGAGATGTAGCCTCAGCCGCGCAATGCAATATTTTTCAAATAAAACTGCTAAAAAATCACTAAGTCCCTAAGACCTAAGAAAGTGAATTAAATAACATTTTAACAAAATTTGATATATAATAGAAAAGGGGTAATGTGAAATAACTAAAGCCAAAAATGGGTAAATATTATGAAGTAATAGAAATTTGTTAAGTAAATAAAATTATGTATTATATAATAATAAGTGTAAAGGTAAAAGAGAGATAGATAGGTTAAAAAATATGATAAATAGGGCGTTAACTAAAATGAACACAAATTAAAACATCCAAAAGGACTGTAACTTTGTAAATAATAGGCCGATCGCGAAACGGGAAACGACAATGTGCGTACAACAACGAGTAGAATAGTAAACCAAGAAGAAAATAGTCGGAAAATCGGAAAATTGGGAAAGCCAAATAGAAAAGTTAATAAGAGTCCCAAATGCGAACGCGGTGGCAGAAAAACACCACTCGAGTTTGTGTAAGTTCAGGAAGACTAGCTGAGTACGCAGACGGTTTCAGAAATAAAATCGGAGGGCTAGAACTGTAGTTATGGAAATTTAGTAAAAATTAGGCGAAATAAATCTCGACAAAAGTGGACTTGTAGTTTTAGGAAAACTTACTTGTCCGAAGTTGAATGTCAAGACAGTGCGCTAGACACGCCTACTATACAGGTCTACGAACCCTGAGGCGAAATTAATAACTAAATTAATAGAAAAAGTTTCAGGAAATTGATAAATTAAACTACTGAGTGGTAGAGAATTTTATCAGGAACTTGGGAAAATTAGCTAAAAAATTCTATTACGAAAGGAGCCCGCGCGAAACGCTAAAAACTGAGGTCCAAGTAGTGATAATAAGTATTCAACATTGGCTAACTTGGGGAAGTGAAAATAGGAGCTGGTCGAAAGTCGATGTATAGCTCGTCAGTCTAAGAAAGTACTCCGGGAAAGAATCCACGTTTCTCGTCATTAAAATTTAGAATAATTAATAAGTACATCAGTGGAATAATTAGTCTAATCTTCGTAAAACAGTCTTTAATAATCTAATATATAGTTTTCAAGCATATACTAAAATAACGTATTTAATTACAACGCTACGTGAACTTAAATCAATCGTTTATACCAATTTAAACGCCGACATAGCATAATAAAGTGATGCTATAGAACTTCGAGACCTTCAAGAGATAACTTCAAATTGTGGGAGATCCAGGATAAACAGCGGCTAGGGCTGTTTGGATAAACAACGGCTAGAGTTGTTTGGATAGACAGTGGGTAGTACTGTCTGGATAACAGCGGCTAGTGCTGTTTTCGACTACAATCCAGGAGTCAAGACAATTCATAGGACACCACCAGTCGCAGGGATCCGCACGACAGCGAGAACTTCAGCAGCATTTCCAAAACAAATCACCTAGTAGGATTTCGCCGTAAGCTACGCAAGGTAGAGTTGGCGGCACCTTTTTAATATTTCATACTTTACAGCATTGACAGCTATGGTTTTTTGTTTAAAATATCATTGGGATAAATATAGGAATTTATAGACACTTTTTTAAATATAAAAGAAATATCTATCTCTCTACAAAGCCTAAAATTTTCTCAACAAAAAGTTTCATATTGTAAAAAGGATTGTATATATAGAAGGAATAACTGATTTTGATTTGATATATTATTTTGTATGTTTTGAAGTTTTAAAGAAAGATAGAACCAGTAAATTTTATTTTCATTTTTCTAAAAAATTTCTTTTATTAAGCGCTTACCTATAATCACCAGATATAATTTAAGCAGTGTTAGAATAAGAGTTCAGGATATCAATTATAGTAAAGGTCATCGTTCTCCGAAAGGCACGAATCCCGAGATAAGAGTCAAAACTCCAAACACTAACTCAAAATATATAAATTATAGTGCGTGGCTGTCAGTAGGTGGGGCTTAAAAGAGTTGGAGGCCGTTGCACTATGTTACACTATTAAATTTCTTTGTCAAAGATATTTGATCAAAGATTTGATCAAATGTTCTCTCTTAGACAAAATAAATTTGACGTATGCCAACTTTGATAAAAGATTACATATTACACTATCAAATACTGCATCAAAGAAGTTTGATGAAAGAAATTTGATATCGTAATGCAGGCCTTAACAATCTGTTTACCTAAAATGATAGCTGTTGGTTATATTGTTTACGTTCTAAATGCAAGTGTAATATATCACGCAAATCAATCAAATTAAATCAACGTAAAGTGTTATAAGCTGATATTTTATAAACCAACGTAAATAAATAAACGTAATTAACTGAATTAAATCAACGTATAAATCGGGTAAGTATTCCCAACTCGCGAAACATTCGCACGGGACAGCTGGTTACACTTAATGTAAATAAAACAGTTTTGTACCTCTCATTTACACACATTTTTATAATTATATGATGTGTAAAATTGAAAAAGTTATGTTATAACCATGGGTTGTACTCAAGGACCAAGGTATAAGAAACTTTTTAACTTCCCGCTACTAAGAAAATTGAAAATTTTCTAAAATCGGGAAGTTATTGGTTTCACCCCGTTTTTCGAAAATCGAGTATTCATCAGATCTCGACGTTTTGAGCTCCTAGGATTCTTCCCTGACCACTCCCGAGAGGGTGTCACCCTGTCTGTATGTATGTGTGTGTGTGTGTGTGTGTGTGTGGGGGGGTGTATGTGTGTGTGTATGTAAGTATATACCCGCTTATAACTTTTGAACGGCTTAACCGATTGGATCCTACCAAACGGCGTTCTAAAGAGTTCTATCAAACTTAGATTTCCTGAAAATTTCAACTAATTCGGACCGGTAGGTTCTGAGAAATTTTGAAAAAACTAAGAAATAAAAAATTTTCAAATCAGGTTTTTTTGGAATAACTTTTAAACGGCTTTACCGATCAATTCCAAAATCTAATCAGCTTTTAACCTTGAAAAGCGACGTCGATCGCTACCAGTCCGGACAAAATCGGTTAATTCGTTTGTGAGATATCGTGAACGAAAGAAAATAAAAAAAGTGTTTTTTCTCAATGTCTCCGAAATTTTTCATCAGAAAAATTTTTGTTGTCGATTCTTTCAATGGACCAAAAAACTGCATCGATTGCCGCAAATCGCATAAAAATTGGTTGATTCATTCGCGAGATATCGTGAACGAAAGAAAATAAAAAAAGTGTTTTTCCTCAATTTCTCCGAAACTTTTCATCTGAAAAATTTTTGTTGTTGATTCTTTCAATGGACTTAAAAAACTGCATCGATTGCCGCAAATCGCATAAAAATCGGTTGATTCATTCAAAAGTTATGGCAGTTCAAAATTTCCAAAAATAGTGTTTGTTGTAATTAAACTTAGCGGGAAGTTACATGGATGGCCTTTAGGGTCAACCGTTTTCCAAATTTTTTTTTAAATATGTGAAATATATCACACACTCGTTATTTAAAATTGATTATAATTAATAAAAATCTCATTTGACTCAATTAGGGCCAATTATTAAAACTAGCTGACCCGTGCGAAGCGTTCGCGTTCTAACTTACTTAAATCCCACTTAATTAAAGTACACAGAGAAATAATTTTGTTATTGTTATTATATATTTTTAAACAACTTACCAACTTGCTGAAGGCAAACAACAACAAATAGGTGTATCCACAATGCTGTTTATAACCACGCTTACAATTAATTAACAATAGCAATGTAGTGGCGTAACGGCAGCTCTCCAGCTGGGTATTGTTATCATCAGTGTTGCCATCGCCAGGAAAATATCCCTACAACTTACTTAATCTTACATCACTGTTACTTTCGGATTCTTTATTTTGTATTTTTTCGTAAAATTGTATTTTGTATATTTTTCTGGTGTAGCGGTTAAGGAAAGCTTTAAAATGATCGTAATTTGATTCATGTAATTTGATGATGTATTAAGGAAGTTATGGCGTACCGAAAAAAAAATGGCCCTGAGAAATAATATATGTGATTCTAAAAATAGTGAATCAAAATAACACAAATTAGAACCAAGCATACAGTTAAGGCTACCGATAAACTATAGCAGGATACAATAACGTTCTCATTTAAATGTTTCCCGAAATTAATTTTAAAATGATTTTGAATAAGTAAACTTTGTTCAACGACCTCACTTTGGGTCCACAGGAGTAATGAAGGCCGGTGAATAGAATACCCCCCTCCCCATAATTTGGTATTTTTTATAGTTGCTATGTAGAACTACATAGTTTGAAAAACCGTAGCTTCTTATATTTTGTAATAGATATACTCCAGTAAAATAATATAATGCATTTAGTATATTGAAAACAAAATTAATCTAGCTGGATTACACCACGTTAAAATTGGGCGATAAGAACATACCCCATCGAAATCATGCAGGCGTCTCGAGTTTTCCAGGGTCAAATGTAAAACACACTGCTATGGGTATAATAGCCTACTACATATTACATATATGTCATGATTGTAATACTAATATGTAGACATTAATCTTTAGTCTTTGCACAAACAAATTTTCTTTCTGTTACGTTCACATCATGTTTGTAAAATGTTGTTTACTTTATAGGCCAGTCGGTAGAGGTCAATTTAGACCAAAAGTTCCAGTAATTTGCAATACGGCTGATTTTTTTTTATAAGTACATTAAAGTATGTAGATTAACATAAAAAAAAGTTTACCAGTCTATCGATTTCCCAAAGTCGAAAAAAATCGATTATCATTTTTTTTTCGATTATCCTTAATATTTCGAGCTGGGATGAACATAGAGGAAAATAAAAAAAATACCAGGTATTTTTCAACAAAAAAGGTCTTATGTATTTATTTCGTCCGAGCAATGGTTTGTCGGGAAAAATTCGATAATGCAGGTATGTATTTTGCAGTAGGGGAAATCACTAAAAGGGGACATTTTATTCACATATGAAGCGTTGGCTCATTCTAAATTGGCCGAATTTTAATATATCGAATTGAAACTTGACATAGGAGTTAAAATATATATTTTAAACATTTATGCTGAGTCTCAGCTTGTTATCTTGAAAATTACCCGATCTAGAGCCACTTGACTTATTAATGGGTTTCTTGATTTTAGGAGTACCGGACCCACCAATTCATTTTAAACAGCTCCAGTTAAGAAAATTTTCAAAATATCAACCTGAAAGTTTTTTTACAAGTTAAATATATATATTCAAACATGATCAAGGAGTATAAACCTTTTTTATTATTTACTTTTCAAAGCACAAGTAACTTAAAAAGTATAATTTTAGACCTTTTTAGATTTTTCATCAAAACGCTTGAGTTAATCGGCTGCAGATTAGTCAATTTTTTAAATATAGTTTTTAAAATAAGTATAGAAAAAAACAATTGTGTTTTTAACTTCTGTACCAATTTTAAAATCGATATGTTCAATAATGTCGAAAATGGAGTCGTTGAATCCAAAGGTGTTATAGTTAAAACGAGATAGGTAAAACAGAAGACCATTTATTCCTAAAATTGACGAAACTGGAATAGATTGAAATTAGTTCGTGAGTCCGGTACTAGTAAAATCGATAATCGAAATCGACTCCTAGATCGGGTCATTTTCAAGATAACAAGCTGAGACTCAGCATAAATGTTTAAAATATATATTTTAACTCCTATGTCAAGTTTCAATTCGATATATTAAAATTCGGCCAATTTAGAATGAGCCAACGCTTCATATATGAATAAGATGTCCCCTTTTAGTGATTTGCCCTGCTGCAAAATACATACCTGCATTATCGAATTTTTCCCGACAAACCATTGCTCGGACGAAATAAATACATAAGACCTTTTTTGTTGAAAAATACCTGGTATTTTTTTTATTTTCCTCTATCTTCATTCCAGCTCGAAATATTAAGGATAATCGAAAAAACAATGATAATCGATTTTTTTCGACTTTGGGAAATCGATAGACTGGTAAACTTTTTTTTATGTTAATCTACATACTTTAATGTACTTATAAAAAAAATTCAGCCGTATTGAAAATTACTGGTAGTTGTAACCTATACCGACTGGGCTATTACTTCTGTCGTAGTCTTGATCTTATGATGTTTTGTTTTTCAATAACAAGTTTTGTTACTTTTACATGTCGACTTACATGGTCCATTACTAAGGTTATAACACACACTTCATATTGGCTGGACTACAATTTAGATTACTATACAAATTAATTATTGTAAGATTCACCTCAACATAGGTCCGTACCTTTTCACGTAGGACTCTTTATGTAGTAAAATTAATAAGACACAAATTTGTACACAGCGTATTAAGGCCTAGTTCCAGCCAGACTCATTCATGTTTGTTTTTACTCCCTTCATAACATTTCGTCCCTTAATGCCATTGTGTGAAATTTAGAACATAGAATGAGGGTCACCATATGATGATGCATTCGAAACTTTAAGTTTCGCTTGCTGATAAGTTTTAGGATACAAGGAAAATTTAAAAAAATATGCACCTTTTATAAAGGACTCATATCAGGCCCGATTCAGGCTGGCATGGGTTTTGGGTAAATTTGGAACTTTTTCATTTCTAGGATAGATACACTGTAAATGTTATAAACCTACGTTTAGGAATTTTAACTTTATTATGTCTTATAACTCAGTTTGACATCTCACAAAAATAAATGTAAAAACACGGCCAAGTCCTTGTCCAAAATGTCTCAGCCTATAAAATTAGTGAGATAGAAAATATGGCCAAGTTCTTCGGCCGGCAGTCATCATCTTTCAGGCTACCTTGGAAAAAGCCTGGGCTACCTAATTGGAATCCTGAACTGAAAAGGGGACTGGGATGTCCCTATGCTCGCAATGTTAAATTTATTAACTTTATGTACCTGTTGCTTGGCAACCATTAATGTTAGAGACTTGCTTTTTGTTTTGCTTGAAAGATTACACTTTTCTCTGCAAAATAAGTTGAAACAAATAAATTTTTTTTAAAAATTTTAATACACTTTTTTTTTTAAATACACTAAATTTTACTAGTTTTTATTTTTTCAAAAAAATTTAATAATGTGTTAAAAAAAGTTTTTAACACATATAATCAACTTAAAATGTATGCAATACTGTAAGCAACAAAACAAAAAAAGGTTTGTGTAGATATTTCTATTGGTTTTTGAAAAAAAGGAACATATGTGGAAAAAAACGTGATTTTTCAGGAATCGCGACTAAAAAACTACCACTGTAAATATATAGAAAATATAAATACACAAGTACCTTAATACATTCCTGCTGAATAGCTTGGGCGATCTGCACCTTCTTGTGCCTCAAAATCATCCTCCAGCTTCCTTTTAGCTAACTGCTGCTTCTGACGACACTTTTTTTGTATCTCTTCTATAGCTTTTTCGGCTTCTGCGATTCGCTTTTCATCAAGAGCTCTCATAACTTTGATGCAATTTATGCCAGGCTTGATTCCCAGTTTTGCCAATAGTCTACACCTAGTAATATTGCCATTATTAAAGGTGGATATG
>JAGFPH010012011.1:19956-30048 GCA_018207615.1 Philaenus spumarius | reverse complement strand
AAGCTGCGTCGCATCTCCTCAAATATTTAAGGCTCCGTCGCTTCTCCACAATTATTTAAGCTGCGTCACATCTCCTTAAATATTTAAGGCTCCGTCGCTTCTCAGCAATTATGTAAGACACAGTCGCCTCTCCACAATTATTTAAGCTGCGTCGCATCTCCTTAAATATTTAAGGCTCCGTCGCTTCTCCGCAATTATTTAAGACACAGTCGCCTCTCCACAATTATTTAAGCTGCGTCGCATCTCCTCAAATATTTAAGGCTCCGTCGCTTCTCCGCAATTATTTAAGGCTCTACATTATCTTCACAATTATTTAAACTCCATCGGATCTCCAAAAATATTTAAGGCTCCGTCTCCTCTCCGAAAATAATTTATGGCTCCATCGCTTCTCCACAATTATTTAAGCTCTACCGAATATCCACACTTTTTTTAAAGCATCTTATCAATTAATTAAGGTTTCTTCGCATCTCTGCAAATATTTAAGGCTCCGTCGCATCTCCGCAATTATTTTATGCTCTATTACAAGAGTAATACATTAGTTAAAAAAAAAACACTTTTTTAATAACCCGAAAATAAAGTTAACTTTATGAAGCTAAACAGTTTTCACTTCTGACGGCAGTCCCACGACGGTCTTTTATTGTTTTCTGAGATAAATGTTGATATAAATAGTCGAAAATTGCACTTAAAAAAATGTTTACCTCATACGTAGCTTTTTTTTCAATTGTAGCCTACTATATTTTTGAAATTGGTATAACTTGGAATGTAGTTGATATATTTTAATATTTTTGGTGTTAAATTGTAGGTAAATAATTACAAAAAAACTCCCGTATTTTAATAAAAATTAGTTTATTATGAATATAATTATATTATAAAGTAAAGGCTGTGCCCCTGCTAGCTTCGCAGGCCAACCCTTTCAGTGGTATATTATGTTGATGACAATGCAAGAATTGGGCGAATGTTTCATTGAATATGTGTGTGTGAGAATTTGTATTACTCGAAAAGCTCAAGGCTAACGAAGGAATAAATTTTGTTTGTTTTAGTTCGAACAGAGCACGCTAGATGGGGTAGAACACGATGCCAGAGAAAAGATTCAAAGCGTGTGGAGCGGTATGGAGCCGGAAAATCGTATGGAAAGTTATCGCATTTCAAATAAAACTAGACAGCTGTTTTTAAGTTCAATTTTAGATAAATTGAAATTTAGAGCTTTGGCAGCAATTGAGGACGTCTTCTTTGTTACTGCACGTGGAAAACAAAATGTTGAAATCATTAAAGATGGTTTACTTAAATACTCTAATAGACTATTAACCTTGATGGAGGAAAAAAGTGGAACAATTAGAGATAGAGCTAGAGATGGCGCTTTATTCAATAAAGAATTGGTAGAGTTTGTAGCTGCAAGCATAAATCAAAATACTGATGACTTTCATAAATATGTAGCATCCCTTCAATCAGCAGTCTCTGATAGGACGGCGGAAATGTTGGATAAACTAGATTCTGTTAAAAAATTTTCTAAAAGAATAAAGAAAACACTTTTCGGTGGCCATAAACGACTAACACAACATACGAAAGCTGCAGCTAAAAGGATGTTAGCTATAGCAAAACACATCTACGATGAAATTAAAGGAGTGATAACTTACAGCTATACACAAATTGAATTATTGTTTACTCACGATGCTGAAGATCTGTATACCGACATGGAGACTGTCTTTAATGCGTTTATAGCTTTAAAGAAAACTACCAATGAAAAGAAAGAAGATTTCCTTCAAGAATTTTATAAGTATTATGATCCCGCGCATGAAAAATATGCTGAAAAAGTCCAACGAAATATTTTCGCGAATAACTTAGAGAAATCCATAGAATTATCGACAGAAGTGTTAAATGAAAAGATACTGATTGTGAAATACTATATCAAAAATAATATACCATCACTAAACGATGAAGAGTTTTGGTTCTCTACTGCAAGTCTGCCAAAGGTACTTTAAGTTTAACACAGTAATTTTATTTTAGTGAAGTTTTTAAACTGGGAGAGGGGGAGACGCGTTAAATATTTTTATTTTTCAAAAATACTTTCGGCACTTAATTTACTTATGAAGTACATTAATGATGGCATAAAGCGACTTTTAAAACGACAAATTGTGACTAGCTTTGAAGGTATTTCCGTAAATGTTTATCAACATCCGATTAGCTGCTTTATTTAAGAACTAGCTGGTACAAATTGTTAATTCAATAATTGCAGTAAAACCGTACAAGTGAGATAAAATCGTCCAATATCTGGCGATATCAGGGTAGCTCAGTTGGCAGAGCATCACGACGGAAACGTGAAGGTCCCGGGTTCAACTGCCGGTCTTTTCCTATGTTTTTTAACTTGTAATTTAATTAAATATCCCTTGCTGAGGAAGTGTGTAAACGGAAAAAAATATTAATAATTTATGTTTAAATGTACAAAATGGCTAAATTTATAATATATGTGTTTGCAGGACCAGCCACGTCCCGGAGGAGAACGTCTATTCAAGCGACCTAATGATGAACCAAATTATTATTACGATTAATTACGTGTTATTCAACAACAGAAACTTAATAAATATTTTATTACTGTGAAAGTGTTATAACAACACAAGATGCTGTCTTATTTTATTACCTTTCACTATTTTGCCAAAAACATTATGCACACAACATTAATGGTTTGAAAGTGATAGTAGGATGATATATAATAGAAGTACAAGTTTGCAAGTACCTTTAAAAAACTTACAACTAAAAGAAAATATTATAATAATGTCTATTTTTCTTCCATTATTTTTACTGGTTGGCAAATATCTAACCATCAATTACAGTATTTAATGGTTAGTGTGAAAAAAAAACCAAACTAAACACAAAATAATAAAAGTAATAAAAAAACAGAAATAATTACAAAATCATTATTCTACATTTACTTGACTTTTAACATAATGCGGCTTCCCCTGCGCATAAAGCACACCTCTTCATACATAATTAGGTCAAACAAACTATATCCAAACACACATCACTCAAATACTCGCATGCACACACACTTCTATAAACTGCCATACATATAAACACATGCATCCCAACCAAACCAATGCATAAAATATTCACTACACCAGATTCTTAAACGGTTCATCGCAGGACTCGAAACCCCAAAGCTAACCCTTCACTCGCGACATATACTTTACCAAGTTTGGTTCTTTCCTGATCTGTAATGGCAATTTATTAAATATTTTTTGCCCAATATATATAAGAGGCTTGAAGTACTATATGTACTTAAAAATAATTTATGTACGACATGAACCAGTGAGAACACATAAATTAGCCTAAAAATGTTTTACAATTTCCAAAAACACATAACAAGGCCAAGTTGTACACGAGTCTCTTGTAAGTTTTGGGTAGTTTCAAAATTTGAAATTGATATTATTGCCATCATTTTACTAATTTCATAATCTGTACTATACAATGAAAACTTAATTTTACAAATCTGGTAATGCTTTTTCAACAAAAAGTAGTTTTTAAATTAGATTTATGAACGCGTACAAAATTGTAACGATTTCCGAACAATTCTTGTGCTGTGGTTACCCTGGAATAATGGGATGATTTGAAAATACTCCCATAGTAAAATGAAACATAACCTTATTGCATTTTAGGAGTAAAATGAATACAGATTATGATTCCGTGAAGACGTTTACTGTAACTACAGTCGGGTGTGCCACAAGGTTCTGTTTTGATAACTTTTATTTCTTCGTCGATGATTTCAGCTGTAACACTCCTTAAGACTTTCTCCACTCTTTGCGTGATCTTCCAAAGCGTTCCTGTAAGTACATGTTTCGCTTTTTTGTCTTTGCCCTTCTCAATAGCTGTAATAATTTTCTTCATATTTTTATTTGCGAACTTTTTCACTTTGTCGATGTAAGATTTCGAAAGCTCGTTGACAGTTCGCGCTGCTTCTTCTGACGTTTCCTTCAAGTTACATACGGTTTGGTTCACCAGTTCCAATATTAGGTGAGCGCTTCTCAGCATTATTTTTTTTTGAACCGCGTATGCTTTTTGTACTACATTCATATGTTTGGAGTTGCTTTTTTTGATAAGATGTAAAATATCAATACATGATTTGTTAGCAAGTTTAGTTAGTTTATGTGTTCTAGATTTGAATAACTTGGTGGCGTGTTTCTTTCTTTTTAGCGAAGCCAAGTGTATACTATGTATTATTTCTTTTGCGCCTGTTTCAGTTTTCTTGCCTTTAGGACGAAGATGATGCTGAAAAATAAAAAGAACGAAAATGCTAGGTACTTTTAATAATAATTAGATTTTAATAGTTTTGCTTCTTTGAACCTAACAAATTGATAAGAAGAACAAGTAAAACAAAAAAAAGATGCAAAGGCCTTTTATATTGTAAACGCAAAAATATTAAGAAACATTTGAAATCTTTGAAATAATTTTGTACAGTTTTGTTCTGGCAATACCGTTTTTTTTTATAAATATTGTTTTACCACTTGGGGAATGAGAATATTATATAGGTCAACTATAACATAGGTAAAATATCTCTTCTACTTCCAAAGATACTACATATTTGGTAAAAACAAAAAAAAACAAAAACGGTGGATAGCTGAAAAAAGAATTTCCGGACCTATGTTTATATGAACTTGTTTCTTTATTTTCATGTAGAAAATGTTTGACTGTAATTTTGAATCACCCTATATCAGAGAAGACAAAGTGCATTAATAGTGCATTAATTATCATAGATTAGAAGGCGTATAGAGTGGCTAAACAGTACCTAAACAAAATCTAAACTACCTTCAGCTAAGCAAGTTTTATTTTGACAATCCATGCTCACAGCCCCTCTCTCTGCATGGCCGGCAGAATTCTGAAAATAATTAAACATAGTTATTCCATTATTCCCTTTGACTTAAGTAATAGAATTGCAAATAGCTTTAATATCACTTACAAATAATATCGCACCATTTTAGCTTCATAGCTTTGTAGGAAGTTAGTTAATTTTATTTTTATTGCATAGGGGTAGCTACCCTATTTTAAAATCTTCAATTGAGGTGTCCATATTCTCTGAACAATCTTGGTACTAATGTGTGTAAATCGTGAAATTTATAGTGCATTTAGTTGAGTAGTTTTTGAGCATTTAGAAAAAGTAAGTGTATAAATGATTATTTAATTTTTAGTGTAGCTATCCCATTTCATCCTTTACACTTAAGTTAAAGAATGGCATATAGATTTTTATATCACTTAATGAACTTTGCTTAGTTTTAGTTGTATAGCTTGTAGGAAGTTGTTTTAATTTATATCTATTGTATATGGGTAGCAACCCCATTTCTAACCCTTAGACTGTATTAGTTGTAATGTCTAAACACTCCAGGCATAAATGTGGATAAAGTGTGACATGTGCAGTGGAAATCGGTCGAACAGTTTTTGAGTCTATAGAGGTCCAACGACACAATCATTTGTCTATAGAGAGATAAATAAATAAAATATGTTTTACAATAACAAAAATCCGTATGATTGGTCACGAAAAACATTGTTTTAATTTCAACTGTTTGTCATTTCAGTACTGTTTTAATTTAAACAGTTTTTTGTTCTAATTTAAAATAGTAAAATATTTTTGTTTAGTAAGTTAATACATTTTGAATTCAATTATAGGTTCAGTCTCTATCAAGTCACTGTACTCAAATTCAACTTGGCATTGTTGTCCAGCTCCTATAGAATATCAAAAAGTGTGCGTGACTGGAGTTGAGACTTGGCGTTCAATAAACGCAATGACCGCGATGTACGAGATCTATAAAAAACAAAAAACAGACCCTGATATTTTATTTCATTTTGAATCCTACTACCTAGACCACTTGTTATAATTAATAATTTCAAATTGATTACCTTCGGTCAATATACACAAAGATAAGGTTAAATTAAAGGAAAACAAGGAAACACATAAAACAGACTAGTACAAATAATTAAGGGAAATAATTAACATTGAGACAACTATTCAATCCCTACCTAAAAAAATTCAAAATTAAGTTCTCACTTCAACTAACCAAAAAATAAAACAAGCACTACAGCGAAAACAAATAAAAATCAAATCAAAAATCCAAATTAATAACCTTATAGTTACAACAGCCGATAAATGCAACAATCACAGTGATATTATCTACGAGTAAACTTAATTATATTAATAAAGTCCAAAATTACTTTAAAAATCAACCAAACCCAGAAAGATCCAACTAATATATTCCAGAACAGAAATCAAAAACAACACGAACAATTGTAGACACCTGCTTTCATGAAATAATATCTTAAAAACGATAAAACCAATAGCCCCAATAGTTAAAGGTCTGCCGAAAGTTTATAAAGAAGAGGTGCCGATAAGATCCTTGATAGACTGCACAACAGCGCCATCTTGCAAGATTGCAAAACAAAATTTATTGAATAATAACAAAAAACATAAACTTAAATTCGAACCACAGTATTAAAAGTAGCATACAATTGATAAAGAATCTAAAAAACATTAATATAAAACATAACCAAAATCCAATTTCACTTTAATTAACTGATATATACCAACATCCCGGCGTTTGAAACAATAGATATACTAAAATACACATTATATGAAAATTGTTCATCAAAGCCAGCAGCAATAGAAGAATTAATGTCATTACGCTCTTGATTGTGAAACAAATTATTAAAATTTTGATGAAAAATATTTCATACAGGCAGATGGACTTGTCTCAAAACGTGACCCCGGTGCTCTACGACTTTCTAACTGTCAAAATCGGATTTGACGTACCCAAAAACATATAAAACGTTACCCCACACTGTATTTCAACATGTGGATCCAAAAACGTGACCAAAACAAGCTAACTGTCAAAATCGGTTATCCCGTACCAAAAAACATATAAAACTATACCCCACACTGAATTTAAAAAATGTTGATCCTAAAACGTGACCCCGAAGCGCTACAACTTTTTAAATGTCAAAATCGGTACGCTATTTGAATAATGTGACGACCACCAGAAGGGTGCAAAAGATTTTACAGTTATTACCAAATTTCCATAGGAAAAATGAGCTATTGCAGTGGCTCTTATGGTAATACCCAAGGTCGGGAGTAACAAATGAGCACCGATCAAGGTCCCCAGAACACATTTTGGTCTTTAAAAATCATATATACAGGGTGTTACAAAAATGTTGGGCTGGATATGCATTTTCATATTCTATGTGTGATTCTAAGCTGAAAATGAAGAATACAATTTTATGTATGTATATGTATATATATATCTATATATGTGTTCGTACTCTAGCGGCCGAATTTTAAGTCTGATTTGGTTCAAATGTGGTACACATGTTGGTTGTCTACGTCGCTCGGACGAGTTCGTTAGCCAACAAAAAAATCCAAAAATCGGCAGCACGTTTTTTGACAGGAAGAAATATTATTTGAGATTTTCCTAAGAGAATTAATTTTTTCCGAGTTTTTTCTACAAATATAAATGTAGGATCTTATTCTGCAAATTTAGATTTTTTACGCGACCTTATAGCTCGCTTGGTTCCCCCAAAATCGATCAAAACGTAAAATACCATAGTACCCGATTCAAAGCCATGTGGTGGATTCTACCGTGGGGTTGGCGGAAGAAGCACGCAATGCTTTGTATATTGAAGATACTCCTAATACTGGGATTGGCGTGCAAAGCACGGAATACTTTGTGTGTTGAAGATACTCCCGCTATGGGGATTGGCGTGTGAAGCACGCAATGTTTTTGTATTGAAGATACTCCAAATATGCGGAATGGCGTGCAAACCATTTTGCAGCTATTCAGCACCGTCGTGAATAGACCTATTACCCAAATTGTTTGTTGAAACCCTAAAACATAGCCCTATAACTTAATTTTGGAAATTTCCTCAACTCACGTCACCGGTCCAGCTGCGTTTTCAAATTACAATTGTGTTTGTGTTTTTGTGCCAAGTGTGATTGAGTGTAAACAAAGAGGGGGATACTTTGAAAATAGCCCTTGTGAGAAAGAAAATGGAGTCAGTGTATATTGACTAGAAAAGGACCACTGAAGTTAATCAATTTAAAATTATTAAAATAAAACTATACAGTTGCTTTATTCCTATCAGTTTGATTCCATCAGCATACTAATTGCATTTACCGTGAGTCTGAATTAATCAAGCCTTGTCATTGGTGCTTAATACACGTTTCAAGGACAATTTGCATATCATATATCTGGATCTAGAGTTAGTTACAAAGACATGGAATGCTTTACTTTGAAAGTACCGTCCTATAAAATATCTGTATTGATCATGTAAACAATATAAATGTAAATACCTTTCTTTGTGTTCGTCTCAAAGTCCAGTAACTAATTTATTAGTTGATTCAATTTGTAGGCCAGGTATGTATTTAATATTAACAGAAGATACAAAAATTCTAATAAATTGCGTTTCAATTTCAGTGTTTTTCGTTCTATTGTTTCATTAAACTCTCTTTTAATTTACTGTGACCAACCTATGACGTTTTCTTATTCAATCACAATTAAAACGCCCACTTTAAACAAAACCAATGCCAATGAATACTGATTATAAACGCTTCGCCTTCTTAAATTCCTTTGTGTTGAAATTGAACGCTTGCATTTAAATAACTACGTACTAAACTTACACAAAAAGTACCATACGATCGCCTACACTAAATCCGTCATGAAGACTGTTCTTGTGGTAATATTTGCTGTCCTACATCTGAGCGTACGTATTCAATGTAGTTATACATGTTATATGTTAAGTAATTAATTTATGAGTAATGATGTTTGGTAAAATCTAATCTAATATCAACATTATGCCCTGGTGTGAAAATAAATTGTATAATATTTTTTTACTATACACTATATCTAGTCAGTCGACTTACAGTTTAAGATAAAAACATAATTTTGAATTTTAGAAACATAAATTTAACCTGAATTAAATTACTTGTAAAATTATTTAATTTGCTAATCAATGATAGTAGGTTTTAAGCAGGTATTCATCTGCAAGTCGTTTAAAATTCATGTTTTTGGATCAAAATTTTGAAAATAAAGTGTGGGGTAACGTTTTATAGGTTTTTGGGTACGGGAAAACTGATTAAGACAGTTAAAGAGTCGTAGCGCGTAGGGATCATGTTTTTGGATCACAATTTTGAAAATACAGTGTGGGGTAACGTTTTATATGTTTTTGGATACGGGAAAACCCGATTTTGACAGTTAAAAAGTCATAGCGCGTAGGGATCATGTTTTAGGCTAAACATTTTGAAAATACACATATATTTTATGCTCCATCGCCTCGCCGAAATTATTTAAGGCTCTATTTTATTTCCACATGTATTTAAATGCCTTCGCCTCTCCGCAAATATATAAGGCTCCATCGCATCTCCACAATTATTTAAAGCTCTACCGGATATCCACACTTTTTTTTACGGCATCTTATCAATTATTTAAGGTTTCTTCGTATCTCCGCAAATATTTAATGCTCCATTACAAGTTGGTAAAAAGAAAACTTTTTTAATAACCAGAAAATAAAGTTAACTATATGAAGCTAAACAGTTTTCACTTCTGACGGCAGTCCCACGACGGTCTTTTAATGTTTTCTGAGATAAATGATGATAGTCGAAAATTGCACTTAAATAAATGTTTATCTTATACGTAGCCTTTTTTTTTCAATTGTACTATATTTTTGAAATTGGTATTACTTGGAATGTAGTTGATATATTTTAATATTTTTTGTGTTAAATTGTAGGTAAATAATTACAAAAAAACTCGGGTATTTTAATAAAAAATTAGTTTATTATGAATATAATTATATTATAAAGTAGAGGCTGTACCCCTGCTAGCTTCGCTGGCCAACCCTTTCAGTGGTATATTATGTTGATGACAATGCAAGAATTGGGCGAATGTTTCATTGAATATGTGTGTGTGAGAATTTGTATTACTCGAAAAGCTCAAGGCTAACGAAGGAATAAATTTTGTTTGTTTTAGTTCGAACAGAGCACGCTAGATGGGGTAGAACACGATGCCAGAGAAAAGAGTCAAAGCGTGTGGAGCGGTATGGAGCCGGAAAATCGTATGGAAAGTT